>BSBK01013953.1:0-67500 GCA_027943335.1 Chamaecyparis obtusa | reverse complement strand
ATATGGACATTACAATTGGTTGAGATAATATTTGTGTTCCTAGATTGAAATTTTAATTTGTTACAACCCAAGGAAATGTGGAAATATGTAAGTTATGTAATACATAACTATGAACTATAGGTAATCAAAGTGGAAAACTATTTCTAATTATCCATTGTTCATATTTATTTTTTACTTTTTTTTTTCTCGGTAAAAGGCCTAGGCCAATAAATTTATTAATAATAGAGACTATTTACAGTAAAAAACCCCACTATGTGCAAGCACTGGTATGAAAGAGTGGGGTTGAGAAAACCTCCAGCTATGTCTGGGACCAAAGTTTGGATACTAATACATAATTTCTAAGAGGGCATTCCCTCCTTTTATAAATTTTTGATAAATTTAACCCAAATTTGGTCCTAAGATATCACAAACACCTATGATGAAAATTTACATCAAACTAAAATAGAGAGTCCATTTAGGGATAGGAAAGGTCATATTTATTTTTTAAAATTGATAGCTTTTTATATTTAATTTTAGTTTAATTTCCATTTATTTAGGTACTTGATTGCAAGTTTTAAATGGTTCGAATTGTATAGTGATAAATCAAATGATGCCAATATTAGATAATTTGTATATGTTTTAGGCCCACTCTTTCACTGGATAGATTTAATGTTTTAATGAGTAAAAAATGGTCCTACTATACAAATGTAAAGTAATATCATACTTGTCCATACAAGTCATTTGAAAACATAAATAGTTTCAGTTATAGTCCAAATTAGAGATTTGAAATTTGATTGTATATTTCCCTTTTGGATGTGGATATGATTGGAAATGTAATTTGAATGTATGTGTGTATAAATAAGATCTAGGTTAAATAATAATACATTGATAGTTTCATGCTATTAATATAAAATAAAAATAAAAAATGAGCACATAATCACAGATCTAGAAATATGACATAAAAATGAAAATATAGATACAAATTATGATTAAACACAAAATGTTGTAGAATCATATCAAAGAGGTCTTATAGGCCCACCTCATTGAAATATTCCAAATTGGATTGAATGCACTTTGAGGATGGCCCAATGTTGGTGCTTTAGCCCATTAAAATTTAAGAAATTTATATCCTTATCTAGTCTACACACTCAAAAAACTCTATCCTTTAGATGTAAACATTTAAATATGAATGTGAAGAAATATATTTTATTATATAGGGGCTTGTAAATTCAAACCACGTGTAAATTTTCCAATCTCCATCTCAATATTATTTGACCAAAAGAGAGCCTTTGCAAAGAATGATAGAAACTGAAACCTTACTGGAAAATCATGGATTGACATATTATCTTAGATATGAAATCATTGAATTGGTGTTTAAATTAAAGCTTTATTTTTCTTAAATGATGTTAATAAATGCCTTTAACCTAGAGGAACACATCATAATTGATCTCTAAAATAAAACATAGACTTGAATTCTTCTTACTCCTCGATTATAAGTCTATGTTTAATTGTGCTTAATGAATTCTCATTAGATATAATTAATAGGTGTAGTTTCAAATGAGGGAGGGAGTCATATTTATATGTAAATTAAAACTTTTTTCATTTATTTTTTGGGAGAATTGAAATAAATGATATATATCACTAAATATAATAAAAATATTTGTTATATGCAATATCATTATGGAATGTTTTGGCTTTCCAAGAATGAGAGGAGAAGACATGAGTCTATTACAATGGTGATGGGTTTTGCTTTTGTCATTTCTTTTGTCTTATGCAGGACTCTTACTGTGAATCCTTTTTGGTTGAAAGAGATGTTGCTAGTATGGGTGGGGAGTTGAATCACTGTGAACCCAAGAATTATAAGAGGTGGAAGGAAGAGAAGGAGGTCTAGGATAAGATGCATGAAGGTGGGATTATTCCTTACAAGGAGAGACTGCATGGCTTTGATGAACGGGTTACCAAAAGATTCATTGATAGTTGGGAGGATGACATTGTCAATATTGGGGGAATAGAGGTTAGGATTATTGAGGATCTCATTAATGAAGTCTCTAGTCTAAGCATGAAAGGATGAAATTTTACAGGGATAAGAAGGTCTCCTACAATGTCATTCACCATTTTCCCAAGGATGAAGAGGAAGAAAAAAATATGATTAAGGATGTTGGTGGGTGCTATGATGTCAAGAGCTTCAAGAAAATCTAGTCTAATGTTATAGTGACCATTATAGAGTATATTACCCTCAATGGGAGGGATTATTTTTATTATTGTTGAGCATGTTAAGTAGAATGCAGCTCTCAGCCTAATTTCTTGTCAGATTCTAGGTGATGGGTTTGCTAAGAGCTTGGCTAAAAGAGGAAGGGAGGAAGAGGGTAAGGAGGGATCATCCACTAAAAGGTTGAAATTTGAGAAGAAAACTGCATGGACACTACGTCAGAGGGGGAAAGAATTTGGGGATTCTTGAATTTGAAAGGGAACTCTCATAAACTACCCAAGGGTGACAATAGGATTCTATGTCTGGTACTAGTAGTGACACATAAGAAGAGAGAGTTAAAAATATTTAGACCAATTTGGATATGGATAATCAAAATGACCCTGGTGGTGAGAAAGTCCCTATTGTGGTCGAATATAAAAGCTCTGTAGACCATGATGCTCCCATTTCTCTACACAATGAAGTCTCGACCGAGATTGTCTCAAATAAAAAGGATAAAGGAGTGATATGTGATGCGACTATTCTAGACAAGGATATTCCTTCATCCTCTAGAACTATTCCTTTTCTGAAGATTGTCGATATCCAACAAAGAAATGTAGTACTTCTCAAGGAAGACCTAGAGGATAAAATTGTTCCCCCTTTTGTTGTTTTTCAAATTGCCAAAGCCATGTCTATGTACTTTTTATGCCTGGTTAAATGGTTTTTTCATGAAATCAAGACTCTAAGTCTTAAATTCAGATCCCTTTCTGCCAAAGTGGATAATATTCTAGAGAGGATGGATTCTAGTTTTGAATGGATGTAAAAAGCTGGGGAGAATAGGGATCATAAGAAGATGAACCTGTTGCATGATAAAGTGGATAGAATGGAGGCTACCCTCAAGAAGATTCTGTTGGATAGAAATCAGATTATGGGGACTCTAGTTGAGTGCATCAATAACATCAAGCAAAAGCTAAACGATGGGTCCCCTATGAAGATTGATAAAATCAAATATGATGATGAGGACTAGACTAGGCCAGGCAAGCGTACCAGATCTTTCAGGAAGAAGAAGATTCATGAGAGGATTATGGAGCTCTCTAATCTCAATGCAGCCATCAATAAGATGTTAAATGCCAAAAAAGACATGGAGGCAAATCTGTTGGAGTTTTCATATTTTCCTGTTGCTTTTTTTATGTTTTCTATTGCTAGGTGTCTATTTCTATTTATTTTTTATTGTTGGGGTTTTGGTTTTCTTGCGGGTTAGTTTTGTACCTTGTCTCTTTTTAGTGGGTCTAATTCTTAATCTTTAGTTGCTTCTTTGTAAGGGGTTTCAGATCCCCGTAAAACCTATGTTTACCAGTATTCAAAGAAAAAAATATTTGCAATTCAAAATTTAGGGCCCAATTGCTGAGAATGTGGCAATGGGCACCCTAGTCTTAGTAATCATTCCAAGAAAAGGGTTATAAATAATATAATGTGCCAAGCTCAAAAAAATGGTTTCAAAAAAGATAACGATCAGACATGAACTAGGTACACAATAAACATAACCACCAAACTCAGTCCAATGTGAGTGTGAAATTGTAAAAGAATAAAATTTACTACACTAGATTTATAATCCACTATATTAGGAGAATGAAATTATACTAAGAATGGAAAATAAAAATATTATTTAACCAACATATTAAAAAGAGTTAAGACATCATGAAGCTTTGAAATTTAGTACCTCTAAAGATTTAGGATCTTGCCAAACTTTAATATCAAGATAAAAGGAAAATACAAAGCAAGAAATATGATCAATATTGTAGCACACATGGATCATATAAAAAATAATGAAAACTAGGGTTAGTAAGATCCATAAATCTTACTAGGATCTGTATCAAAATATACTGCATGATATAAATAACTATTAACAGCCTAGCATAATTAATAGGAGTTATATTAAAACATACATGACATGGCTTCTAGGTCCATCAATATTTTTAGATGCTTATGTGAAGCCATGTATATAAGGAGCCACAAAGAGTATAACATTGCATTATGCAAGGTCACTCATGATCAAGTGAATCTATCACAAGGACTAGAAACTTTAGTTATTCTAGGTGAATGTCATACTAATAAGGACTATAAGTCCAAGAAATTTTTTTTTGGGATAATTCTAATATGATGTTGTGTAAAATGATGCTTTAGTGTGAAAAACAATTTCATGGTTTTCTCAAGTAGTAAACATGTTAATGTTACCCTAATTTTACTATTCTATGCAAATTTGGCTAAAAATCCATCCCAGGGTCTCTGTTTTTACCTTGCCAAGCATCCCTAAAAATTTCATGGCTTTAGGTCTTGTTTCCAGGCCTCTACAAATTTTCTAACTCCTTGGTTTGTAGTCAAAAAATTCATAAAAGTAGTCATTGTGCTTTAAAAACCCTAAGTAGCCCTAAGCCAGGTTCTATTTGGTCATTATCTTTTTTGGCCACTTAAGATTTTCAATACCCATGTGTGCTTTAATCCTATTGGCTGGTCGCAAGTTGTCTAAGTTCTCTGGTAGTGATCTTTCTTATTCGGCGAACTGGCGACTGCATTGTTCATGTAATATCTCAATGTTCAGCAGTTAAGTCTTAGCAGTTAGTGACTCAGCAAATGTCTTATTACTTCCTTCGGTCACGCAGTAGCTAAATTTTTGGCGGTCTCAGTATGTGGGGTCCCAGTTCAGCAAGATCAATGGTTGTCATGAGTTCATGAAGGGTCTGTCAGAGGCTTGTAATCTCATGATAGCCATTGATCTTCCTTTTAATCAACGCTTCAAACCTTGTGTGGGTCCATTGCCACGTTGTCTGACTTGGAGGATTTTATTGGTCAAGAGATGATGACTTGTATGTTGTCAGTGGGCCTGGTTGTCAGTTTCCTTTTGATCTAACGGTTGGCGTAAAGGTGCAAGGAATCTTTCTGACTTATGAATTATGCACTAACTGTTGATTTCACTTGGTTGTTAGAAGATTTAGGTGGGTCCTCATTTTCCGATGTGCTTGAATTTGATTGGTCCACATAGCAATGAATGGGACATGTCAGTGGGACCATGTTAGATGATCGATAGAGATGTCAGAGGGATAAAGATTGATGGCTGGTGCATGTTCTCATGGAATCTTTTGAGGGTATGCGATCATGCACTAACCGTTCATTTTTCCAGGTGTTCAGCCTTTGTTAGATGGTTCCACATTTCCAGGTGTGCCGATGTGCTTGAATATGATTGGTTGCTAAGTGATGATGAGGTTCCAGGTGGGTCTGTTTGTCAGAAGGGTCCTGACATAATTAGATCAATGGCTGGCCCATGATCTGAGAGAATATTCGATAGTCATGAGATCATGAACCCATCATTCATTTAGAATCTTGTCTTCAGTGGGTCCGATGTCAGAGGGTTGCCAGGTGGTTGCTGATGGAGTGACTAGAGTGAATGGAAAGGTGACATATGGAAAAATGGGCCCAGGATTAGTAAGACATTCTACAAATCAATGACCAAAGGATTTCTCTTATTTGCTGAGTTTAACCAGGGTTAGTAAAAAGACTCAGCGATTCAGCGAAATGCCTTTTTCATTGAATCACTTGACCAAACTAGGGTTAAGCCAAAGGATTTTATGAATTGAAAGGGGTCTTTAGTCACACAGTCACTGAATGACTTAAGGTAAGAAAGGCTCAAGGTGGATCCAAACATGCTAATATGTCAACATGCACGATTCTCATTGGTCCAAACATGCTGATATGGACATTGACTTTTCAAAGGAGGTTCATGACTATTTCAAGGATGATCTGAGCTATTCATCTACCGAGAAGGGTTTCTCATCAATGGTTGTGTTTTAATTTTAGATCCACTAGTCATTAATATTTGAATTTGAATATCTCTACCACGGTTTTGCTTTTTTCTGCTCTTTCGACCATGCACGACGTTGGGTAGCTCAAGAATTAAATTCTCAAGATGGTTGTGGTTGTGAAGATGATAGAAGTGACTGTTGGTCGGTGTCCGCCGGGTCCTTTGCTACATTTTCATGATAGGAGGTGCTAGAAAGAGTTGGCACCACCTTTTGAATGGTACTGTTACCCAGGGAAATAAGATCAATTTGTTAACCTTCATGGCTTAGTGGAGTTGTAGGTGGGTAGATGAGTCAAGGTTGTTGTGTCTGCAGGTGAGTTCAGTATAGCTAGGTTTTGATTATTGTATTATAAAACCATGTAACCCTAATTAGTTTTTTGACTCCTACCTGCGTGCAGTTGAGTTGGTATATATTTCTTTTTGGAGCCTGAGAACAGAGAGAGTTCATGATTTTGTAAGGAGAAGAATACACTTTTGCAAGGTCTTATTCTTTCTCAGAAGGCTATCCATGAAATTTTCACTACTCTCTGGTTTTTTCATTTTTTAATCTCCATTGATTATCCAAGCAACTTGAGGAATTTGTGGCATTCTCTCTGTCCCTACCCTTTCATTGTTTGTATCATCTCTTAATGAATTGAAATCTATGCATGTTTTCAATGAGAACTTAGTGTTCCTGATCCCTCTTACTTTTTGTAATTGTGTGTGTTATTGTGTTTGATCTAATTTAGATGTTTTTGTGGGTATACTTCAGCCCCGTAACAGTCTTGTCTCAATCCTACACCGAGTTACAGAAGTGAATGTCTGCTTGTAGGTCATAGGTTGTGTCTTATGTTTAGGCCCTCCTATGAAACACTTATGGAAGCCTATTCAGTAAGTTGTGACCTACTAGACCTAAGCCTTTCATTAATTCTACCCCTCTATGCTATAATTCATACCCTAATTTTGGTGTATCACCTAGTAGGTAGTTTGCTTTCAAGTTATTTCCCTTTCAAGTACTCCTTCTATCCCTTTCCCCCCAAGAGTCTTTACTTTTCATGTCAAGAAGAAAATTAAGATGATTATCCAAGAGGAACTAGCCTAGAATCTAGAGGTTTCATCTTAGTTAGCATAGGTCCCACACTTGGAGATGATTCCCATGTTATACTAGGTTATCAAGACCAAGAGAGCTTGAAACAAGGGTGCAAACTTAGTGTATAACAATTTTGGCATGCCTGGTGGGACTACAAAAGAAGTTCATTGTTTGAAGATTATGTCATCTCTGATATACAGATTGCATAATACAGACTTTAGAAGTGGTTCTATCAAGTATATCTGGTGACTCCACTGATTTCACAGATCAGGACTAACCTTGTTGAAGGTATATGAGAAAGATTGAGACTAGGATCTCAAAGCCTACTAAATTTTTAGAGTTTCCCTCAAAAAGGAGCTATAAAGGTAGGTCAAATAAAAGAACATCCCTTGTAAGGAGAGTACAGTCTACACCTCCTAATACTTTAGAAAGGCAACCTTTCTCCTTTCATCTCAGAAGAAGAGGCAGATCTCTAACCAGAGATCTAGAAGAAGATTCAAATCTAGCATCAAATACAACTCATATAGTTGTTAATCTTCAGATTCCAACTCCTACAATGGCTAGACAGTTTTCTTTTGCACCTTTCAACCAAAGAAGTCCCTTGGTATTTGCTCAAAATCATGATGTGCCCTTGGTGGCATTGAAGAGCTTACCTGATTTCACAAGTGAAGGGAAGACTACTACTTTTGAGCACATAAGAGATGTGACCACCATCTACAACATACACAATATAACCCAAGAAGATGTGGCCACAAAATATTAGTAGCCTCTCTAAAAGGTAGGGCTCTTGAATGGTTTAGAACTCTAACTGTTGGTTCTATTAATTCATGGGATGGATTAGGGATGCATTGAGTAAACATTTTGAGGATAAATCAAACAATGTGTCTCTGGTAGAGCAGTTGACAACCATTAAAAGAGACCCTCAAGAACAAATGAAAAATTACAATAGTAGGTTCCTCAAGACATGGAATAGAATTCCAGTCTCTGTAAGGCCATCAGCTAATCATGCTTTCCTATACTAACTGCAAAGTTTGAATGGTCAAATTTCTATCATGATCCAATCTATGGGTGGTACTTCGTTACCCCAAGCTTTTGACACTGCTGTTAGGGTTGAAAATTGTTTGATCCAAGTAGGCATGATAGCTAGAAGGCCACCCATGCCCATTTTCCCTAGCCTTCAACCCATTTCACATGCACAAGTACCCCCATTTCACCTACACAAGTACCCCCATTTACCCCTATTCCCACCATATTAGCACCTCAGGCTAGTACTAGTGGTCAAGAGCTAACAACAAGTTTCTCTCAAGAGCTACAGGAGATAAAGAATAGCCAACAAAGTAGTCAGCAAGAAATGACAAATTTGTTGCAGACCTTGACTAAAAAGGTCACAAACCTCAAGAGGCAAGGTCAAGGCATCAGGCCACCCTTTCAGCCACAAGGCCAGGGTCCTAATCAGCAATATCAGAATCAAGGACAACCTTATCAACAAAATAGGCCATCATACCAAGGAGGCTATCAAGGACAAAGACAAAACTTCAGTCAAAGACCATTCCAACCATATTACCCTGCACCTCTCAATTCTGCAAATCCAATCAGGGATATGGTTCCTAGTCAAAACAATATGGCTATGGATGAATGGTGTTTCCCTTGTAGTCAGCCTCACAATCAGGCTACATGTTCTAATGGATGGATGAACCAATCATTAATGATTCAAAATGCCTCACAAGCTTAATTAGAGGCTTCATCCAGTGGGTCGGTTTCTCAACAAGAATCACAAGAAAATGAGACCACTCTTTTTAATTGGGAGCAATCAAACTTCAATGGACTCAATGATGAATTTTCTATTGCTGCTAATACAAGAGAAAAAAGAAGAGTAGAAGACATGGAGAGAGAAGATTCTAGAATCAAGGCTACTACATCTGTAGAGCCATTGTAGCATGCTACTCCTACTATACCTAGGAAGGCTCCTATCATTACAAGCAAAGAGAGCCAAACTCTCAAGGAGATGGAGCCTGTCATGCCAAAGACACAACAAAGAGTACACAATATAGCACCTTATAGCATTGTAGAAAACATGAAGAAGGTGAATATCACCATGTCCATGTGGGACTCTTTGGCTATTCTAGGACAATCTGAGATTTTAAGGAAGGCTATGTTAGAGGTGACAACTCCACAGCCTACAAAAGAAACTGCAAAGCTAGTGTTGGTTAACACTAATCAACAAAAGGAGGCTCCAAGTAGAAACTTCAAAGCCAACACCATGCAAGGTAGGAATTCAAAGCCACCTCCATTTTATGTATCTTTAATTATTGGAGATTCTTTAGTACATAATTGCATGGTAGATAGTGGAGTTACTAGCACTCTAATGCCCAAGAAAGTGGCTGATCAATTAGGACTTAGATATGAACCCTTCCAAAAGAAGGTTACTCAACTTGATGGATCCTTAGTCAATACTATAGGTGTGGCTAAGGATACCAGTCTAATTCTCCGTGCTAGTCCTAATTTTTCTATTTCCCTTGATATATACATCATAGATCTTCCTGCTTTATTTGCCATACGTTTATCAAGAGAGTTTACAACCAAGATAGGAGGCTATCTCTCTTCTAATTGGTCTCACATGCTCTTCCACACAAGGTATGATACCAAGGTTACCATTAAATCTAAGAAATTAGTAGCTCATCATATAGAACCATATGTATCCAATATGATCAATGCCAATTGCTCCATATTTGATAGCAATGACTTCCAAACCATTAGTGAAGCAAGCACCAAGATAGAAAATATCCCTGATATTTTATTAGATGAAAGAGGTTCAGAAGTTCAAGAAAGTATTATTTGGAATGTTGGTTTGGGAAGTTATTTGATACAAGAAAATGATGTCAAAGAACTAAACCTTCTCAAGGAAAGTACTGATTCAGAGGATCAGAGCAATCAAGTTTGGGAGCTATTCTTTGATGGTGCGAGAAGTAGGCATGGTTCTAGTGGTGGTGCTATGCTAGCGTTCCCAAAAGGAGAAAGGTATTATACTACCTTTAGATTCATTTTCTCCTGCACTAGCAATACTATAGAATATGAGAGTCTAGGCAATGGACTAGAATGGGCTAGAAAAAGAGGGCTTAAGGCCTTAAAAGTTTATGGTACAGTGAGTTGGTTGTCAGCCAAGTAAGAGGGATAAGTGCAACAAAAAATGATTCCATGAAAGCATACAAACATAGAGTTTGGGATGAAATTGAGGACTTTTGTGCTTTCAATATTGTTGCTATCTCTAGAAAGCTAAATCAAAATAAAGATAGGTTAGCTGCTGTTGGATCTGAGTATGATATTCCAAATAGTGTTTCAAAAGAAATGGACCAACAACATATCAAAGTGATTGTAAGACCTTCAATCCTTGATAACAATGTCAATTAGCAAGTGTTTGACAATGATGAACAAATTTTGCAATTCTTGTTTGAAGAAGATGTTTTTTCAGAGCATAATTAGGATAGATTATTACAGAACTATGGTGATCAGGTGATACAACTTAAGTCCAATAAGATGCCTAGATGTCTTGTCACCTTAGAGAATATCTTCAACAAGGATGATGAAGTTAAGAAGAACAAATCTAGCCTAGTAGTTCAACAAGAACATTGTGTTCAATTGGAGTTGGAACCAGGTAAAAGCTTACAATTTGGAAAGGTGAACACTGAATTGGAAAAGAAATTTTACACTCAATTATTTAGAGAATTCAGTGATATTTTTGCATGGAAATATGAAGACCTCAAAGGTTTTGATCTAGCCCTTGCTCAGCACACTATTGAATTAGAGCCTAATGCCAAACTAGTAAGGCAAAAGCAAAGGCCTGTTAATCCCAAGCTTGAGCCACTCATGCATAAGGAAGTGCTCAAACTTATAGAAGGTGGTATCATCTACCCCATTGAGCATACTAGTTGGGTTTCCAACCTTGTTCCTGTTAGGAAGAAGAATGGGGAGTTGAGGTTATGTGTTGACTTCAGGGATCTTAACAGGGCCTCTCTAAAAGACCACCATCCATTACCCTCTATGGAACAAATCTTACAATGTGTCTCTGGATTTGAGAGATTTTCATTATTGGATGGCTATTCAAGATACAATCAGATCCTAGTTAATGAAGAGGATCAATATAAGACTGCATTTACAACCAAGTGGGGAACCATGGCTTATCAAAAGATGCCCTTTGGTTTGTCAAATGCAAGTGCTACATTTCAAAAGGAAATGGATATGTCCTTTAAGAGCCTCATGTACAAGTTTGTACTAGTCTACTTAGATGACATAACTATCTATTCCAAACATGCACCAAGCCATACAAAACATTTGAGGAAGATTTTTGAAAGGTGCAGAGAGTTTGGGATATCTCTTAATCCCAAGAAATGTGTGTTTGTAGTTCATAAAGGAAAATTGTTGGGATATGTAGTATCAAAAGAAGGGATCATAGTGGATCCTAAGAGAATTATAGCCATCCTAAAGCTACCATTGCCACATCACAAGAAAATCCTTCAATCTTTCATAGGAAGGATAAATTTTGTTAGGAGGTTCTTGTCTAATATTGCAAATTTTCTCAAGCCTTTGACAGCCATGTTAAAAAAGAGTTCAACTTTTAGTTGGACTAAAGAAGGGAAAGCCAATTTCTAGGCTATCAAAGAGGCCTTGATAGGAGCTCCTGCCCTGTTAAACCCAAATTTTAGTAAGGATTTTATCCTTTATACTTATGGAGGTCATGATGCTATATCCGCAATGTTGACTCAAGAAAATTCAGATGGGTTTGAGCAGCCTATTACTTTCTCTAGCAAAGGTTTAGAAGGTTATGAATAGAGATACTCTTTTGTAGAAAAACATGTACTTGCTATGGTAAAGAGCCTTAAAAAGTTTAGATATCTATTGACTCATAGAAAGGTACACTTGAAGGTTACTCATCCAAGTGTCAAAATTTTTTTGCTTTCCAAGGACTTGAATGAAAAAAGAGTTGGTTGGATCACCAAGGTGATGGAGTATGACATGGATATTCAGACTACCAAGCTGGTTAGAGGAAGAGGTCTTTGTGAACATTTGGCAGAGGATGAAAGTTCAAAGAAATTAGAGAAATTGGATGCATCTTTGGTGATCCATTCTACTGAAAAACAAGCCAAGGCAACAAGCTGGTTGCCTAATATGATCAATTATTTGAAGATAGGGCAATGTCCTGCAGGGCTAGACTTAGCAAAAAGGAGGTATTACAGGTTACAATCTATTCCTTTTGTACTGATTGATGATGATATTTTTAGGAAGGATTGCAATGGTGTCCTCCTAAGGTGTATTGATTCAGAAAAGATAGGAGATGTCCTATTTGAGTTTCAAGATGGACCTGCTGGTGGTCATTTTTCTCCTAGGACTACTACTTTTAAAATCATGAGGGCCAGGTACTATTGGCCATCTATCTTTAAGGATAGTCATGATTATGTCATAAAATGCACCAAGTGTGCCATGTTTGCAGGAAAAGAGAGACTTGCCGCTCTTCCCCTCCATCCAATCAGAATAGATCAGCCCTTCATGAAGTGGGGCATAGATTTCATTGGGATGATCAATCCTCCATCTAGTGCAGGCCATAAATGGATAATTACTGCAACTGATTATTTCACTAGATGGACAGAAGCAATTGCATTAAAAGAAGCCAATGAGATTATTGTTTTAAGTTTTTATGATGATATAGTTCATAGGTTTGGCACTCCCGATTCCATCATATCAAATAATGCACTAGCATTCATAGGCCTTAAAGTCTTAGAGTGGGGAGTTAAAAATGGCATCTATCTAAATTCTAGTTCAAATTACTACCCCAAAGGCAATGGTTTAGCAGAATCAACAAATAAGAGCTTGATTAGGATAATCAAGAAGACCCTGCAGGATAATCAGAGGAACTGGCATACTAAATTAAAGTTTGCCTTATGGTTAGATAGGATCACCCCAAAGAAACTCATTTGGAATTCTCCATATGTGTTAGTGTATGGTAGAGAGGCTAAGTTGTCCATTTCAACTGAATTACTAGCTCTAGACTTAGCCACTCAATATGTCCTATTTGAAGAGGGAGATCCTTTACAGATTAGGTATGCTCAGCTCATAGAATTAAAGGAAATCAAAGATAAATCAATGAAAGATATGGAGTTATGTCAGATTCAGACAAAGAAAAGCTTTGATTAGAGAGCTAGGGTCAGGAGTTTCAAGGTTGGAGACATAGTCCTCAAGTGGGATGAGTTCAGGTCTAGGCCTGGTAAGCACACAAAGTTTGACTCTTTTTGGGGTGGACCATTTGTTATCATAGAGTGTAGGGGCCCTAATGCTTTTCAACTATCAAATTTGGAAGGAGTTCCCCTGCCTATTTTAGTCAATGGTTTCCACTTGAAACCCTATTTTGTCTAACAACCAAGTGAAATCAATGATCGGTGCATAACTTCATAAGTCAGAAAGATTCCTTGCACTTTTATGCTATTCATTAGATTGAAAGGAAATTGACATATAATAATAGGATGTTGACCCTATTAGGATTCTATCACAAGCATATAGTGTATCAATCCTGATTAAGGGACTATAGGCCATGTTAGAAGCCTCAACCCTGTTAGGAGTTGTAGTACAAAATGTGATTACCAAATGAGCCCACTGCCCAAACAAGTAATGTACAATATACACTAATTACAAAATAGGTTAAGGTACATAACCTTATGCTACTTGCATCAATATCACTTTGCTGCTCTTTCACTATCGCTATTACATATGCTTCATATACTTCACGTCATATCACTTCACTATACATCAAAATGTTCACTATATCATCGTGTACTTTACAATTACAATTACATTTATAGAAATAGCTTCATGCAATATTTAACATCTAGGATGTCATCCCTTTATATTTTTAAGTCATTATTTTGATAAACAAAATAATCCCTTAACTCTTTACTAGTTCTGTCTTCATATTATGTCTTGTCGGCTTCACACTGTCTTTAGTAAAACTATCATAACTAATTATGTACATGTACTTACTTGTGCTCAAAGATGGGTGATCAATAGACATCATAGAGTCTATGTTAAAGTGTGCAAGCACTGAACTTACTCCAGTCAACGTCATAAACAAAAATTGTGTCCAGGTTCACTGGTAAAACACTATCTCACACTTAGACAAATTTGCAATGTGATGTGTCATACTTGCTCTCTGACCTGTATGATCTTCATGTGGATCATATGTTTCCATAATGACAACATCTATGTAACCAACTCATCCAAATTGCCAACAATCTCCCCCTTTGTCACTGGTGGCACCATATGAGAAAATTGGCTAAGTGTACAACTCAAAATCTCAAAAATGTCCAAAATTGTGGCCATAGTATGAAATATATACTATCCTTATCACTCCTCAAAAAATTATTGTCTGTAATATAGTACTCCCCCTAAGAGTAACAACCCTTATCATATACTATCAATTTTCTTTTATATATCTATCCCCCTTTGACAACAATGACAAAATAAGGTAGGGAGGGTCACAAAATTGTATCACAAAAAGTTATACCTCAATTTATTTATTGCAAAGTCGGTAGGCTTGAAACACAATCTACAAAAATCTATCTTCATGGCTTCAATCTCCTTCTCCCATGATTTCCTAATGGAATCTGCCACATTAAGTAGTGTGCTCCATCCATAAGAAGCAATTTCACATGCTTGGAGGTTTTCAAAGTTAAATTTCTGAAAAGATGTCTTTGTTGAAAGACATTATTCCAACTGTTCTTCAATTATGCTCAACTTCATAGAAGAATTCTCTCTCAAAAGAGTGTATCTTCTCAATTTCCTATCTCTCTCTTCTTGCACAACTTTGATTTCATCATAAAGTTGCCTAACTTTCTTCTCAACATTACAAACCTTCACATTGGGACTAGACAAAAGGTTTGTTTCATTTAGAATCTTTGCTTCCTTCAATTTTATCTTCTGATCTTCCTCAGCTATCAAAGTTTATGATTTTGTACACTATATGTACAAAGATTTTCCTATTTCCAAATGCTTCCTCAAATCCTTGATACCGATATCAAGATTATTGATATCATTTATGATATTCTCACTAATGTTCAAAAGCATTCTAGCCTCATAATTTGCTTGTGCTTTTACTTTTGCAATATCAACTATATTTGTGAATTCAATATCAAAGGTGCTCATTACCTTCTTTGCTTTCTCCATAGGGTCTATTTCTAAAATTTGTGTAGTTATAGTACTTTGTAACTTCTCAGTTAGTTCCTTCAGACACCCTTCAAGACTCTTCACCTTCTTATTCTTCCCAATTATTTTGTTCAAGGATGTAATCAGTTCCAACTGATCATCATCATCTAATTCTTTTCCCAAATGCTCAATGATAGATCCAATTTGAGTTTTCTTTCCAATCTTAAGAGTAAGACTGATATCTTCTTTGGTGGGAATGGGAATTTGTTCTTTTGTAATGGGTGGTTCCACAATAGTGGTCTTTGTCATCTCTTCTTCTTTTGTAGCTTCATGTTCCTCAAAGGCTGAATTGTCAACAATGTTCTCCAAATTCTTGAATACATTTTCATCAGTATCCAAGGTGATTTGTGTACCTTATACATTCATTGTTTCACATTCACTATTAATAGTTGGAGAAGATGGAATGTCCTCATGTACTTTCTCACCTACTTTCTCTCTTGCAACTAATGATGCTCCAACATATTCTGCCATAACTTTGATAATAGCTTGTTCTGTCTTAGAATTTACTTCTTCATACCTACCTCCCATAATCTGAATTTCTCTCCTTTTGGTTCACAGATGGGTGCTAAGGGATTTCATGATCTATTTGAATTTTTTTTCATCTCTTATATCACAAAGCTTCCTCACAAGCTTCTCTCTGATAGTTGTCTCTTCATATGTGACGAAGGGGCAGGGTAGATACAAGCAGAATCAAGCAGAATTGAGTCCACTTGAATCCACAAAAAGCCCTTGCTCAAAGTTACACAAAAAAAGAAATATAATATCACATGAAATCAATGGAAACACAATGGATATGAGACAATCAACTAGAAGCAACAATAGAGAATTATATTATTTCTTTCAACATGCCCGGCTATGAGGCCTTCCGAGTTTCAGCCTTATACAATGAGAATTATTAAGTCAGAATTACAGCTTGCATCCTATCTTTTTCTCCAATGATGTATCTTGATAATCCTTCCTAAATCTCACCCATCATGCTCTACTACATCAATCTAGACCCCTTATATAGCCAGCTAAGCCACAGGTCGGCCAGTCAGGCATTTAATTACAATATAGGTCTAGTCTCAAGATTTAAACCAAAACTAATGCTAGAATGAATATAAATTGATGTGCCTTTGGATTTAGGTCCTAACTTGACCCAATAACATTCCTTTAAGTGCAAAATGTCCCATATGAGCACACAGAACATCGCAAGAAGAAACACCACATGTTTCACCCAAAAACTGGCAAGAAATAGGTCCTGAGGAAAAATAGGCATAACTTTTTACTCATAATAAATTGGAGTTTCCACTCTTCGAAAATGATATTAATTTAGGTCCAATTTAATTTCTTAAGTTTTCAAATAAAAATTCCTTATAGATCAAAGTCGCCAACATGAACAATCAGCACCAAAACTGCAGTAACAGCTCAGACGTGAAAGCTGGCAGAAAATAGGTCCTGTGCCAAAAAGGCCATAACTTTTGACTCATAATAAATTTAAAGCTGTACTCTTGGGGAATGATATTAATTTAGGCCCCCTTAAATCTCTTATGTGATCAAAATAATATTCCTTATGGATCAATAGAACCAACATGAACAATCAGCACCAAAACTACCAGAAAACATTGTTCCAACGGCAAGGAAAATAGCTATAACTTTGAAACAGTCCATCCAAACTTGATGTGCTAATAGGAGAAGGTTCCAAAATAGGTCCCCAACATGATGTAAGCTTCACACACTATGAAACTATCAAATGCAAATATTATAAAGAAAACTACAACAAACAGGTACAGAAATCAGAAAATGTTTTTTGGTTGATGCAAGATTGCCAAAGACCCAAGATGCTCCTACATCAGACACCTAGGGTAAATAAATAATTGATGTCCACATTAGGCACTACTCATACTCTGACCTTAATCATAAAGATCCAACTCAGCTTGTGTAATCCATGAACTATCCTCAACTGGCTTGTCTTTCCACTGAACTAGATATTCCATGTAGTCTTTTCCTCTTGTACTCTTGCCAACTCTGCTATTCAAGATCTTTTCAATGCTGTCATTATTCTTCTTCAAATGAATCATAACCTCATCTCCAACTTCAAAATATTTATGTCTCCTTCTCTTGTCTTCTCTTTGTTTATATTTCAGATTACTATCCTCCAAATTCTTTTTAACTTCATTATATAAAGTTCTCATGTATTCTACAAAATGATCAGCTTCAGCACTTCTTTTGGTCTCAGTAGGTAAATCTCTCAGCTTTGTGGTTCCCTCAGGATGAAATCCATTAACAATTTCAAATGGTGTCTTCTTAGTGCTTCTATTCACTAAATTATTATATGCAAACTGTGCTTGTGCCAAAATCAAATCCCAATTAGCAGGTTTCTCTCCAACTAAACATCTCAACATGTTTCCCAAACTTCTGTTCACAACTTCAATCTATCCATCTGTCTGAGGGTGAAATGTAGAACTAAACTTCAAATTGGTATTCATCTTCTTCCAAAGTGTCCTCCAAAATTAACCAATAAACTTAGTATCTCTATCTGAAATAATAGATTTAGGCAAACCATGCAATCTTACCACTTCCTTGAAGAATAATTCAGCTACATGCAATGCATCAGATGTCTTCTTACAAGGTATGAAATGATCCATCTTAGAAAATCTATCAACCACTACCAAAATAGAATCATTACCTCTCTGAGTTCTAGGCAATCTAAGAACAAAGTCCATAGTCACATCTTCCCAAGGTCTATCAGGTACAGGCAAAGGTGTATACAATCCTAAATTCTAACTAGTTCCTTTTTCTGTTTGGAAAATTTTGCAACCTCTAACCATTCTTTGTACATCTCTATAAATCTGTGGCCAAAAGTATCTTTCTGAAATCAAATTTACTATCTTATCAATCCCAAACTATCCAGCAAGTCCACCACTATGTTTCTCCTTCATTATGTTCTCTCTCATAGATCATCTAGGTATGCACAACTAAACTCCTTTAAACAACATGTCTTCTTGAATGAAATAATCAGACCACTTATCACTCATTGTGTGTTCTTTACAAGCTTTCCAAGGCTCTGAAAAATCAATGTCAGCCTCATACAAATACTTCAAATCATCAAAACCAAGTGCTTCAACTCTCATTTCTATCAGTAAATTTCTTCTTCTGCTCAAGGTATCAGCAACCTTACTTGACTATCCAGTCTTATGCTTCAATGAAAAGGAAAAATTCTACAAGAACTCAACCCACTTCATATGTCTCTGATTTAACTTATTCTGACTTCCCAAATACTGCAAAGCTTTTTGGTCAGTATACAACACAAAATCTTTAGGCATCAAATAATGTCTCCACTTCTTCAAAGCTTGAACAATAGCATAGAATTCCTGGTCATAAACTGAATATTTTCTCTTAGCATCATTCAACTTTTCACTAAAGAAAGCTATAGGTTTTCCTTCTTGACTCAAAATAGCTCCAATTGCACTACCACTAGCATCACATTCAACTTGAAAAACTTTATTAAAATTAGGCAAAGCAAGTGTAGGTAACTCTACAATTCTTTGTTTCAATGTTTCAAAACTCGTTTGTGCTCCATGTGTCCATTTGAAATCATTTTTATCTCCTCTCATAGTTTTAGTCATTACATTACAAATAGAACTGAAATTTCTGATGAACTTCTTATAAAAACTTGCCAATCCATGAAATGATCTTACCTCTCCAACATTATCTAGTGTAGGCCAATCAAGTATAGCTCTCACTTTCTTAGGATCCATCTTTAATCCATCAGCTGAAATTACAAAACCAAGGTACACAATATCTTCTTTCATAAATGAACATTTCTTCAAATTAATCAGCAACTTTTCTTCCTTCAATCTCTGCAATACTTGTCTGATATGTTCAAGATGTTCCTCCTTACTCTTACTAAATATCAAAATGTCATCAAGATATACAATCACAAACTTACCCAAGAATCTTTTCAGAACTTCATTCATCAGCCTCATAAAAGTACTAGGTGCATTAGTCAAACCAAAAGGCATAACCAACCATTCATACAAACCTTTAGTAGTCTTAAAAGCAGTTTTCCATTCATCCCCTTCTCTGATCCTTATCTGATGATATCCACTTTTCAAATCAATCTTTGTGAAATACTTTGCTCCACTTAAATTGTCCATTATGTCATCCATCCTAGGCAAAGGAAATATGTACTTTACTGTTATCTTGTTTATAGCTCTAGAATCAGTGCACATTCTCCATTCTCCATTCTTTTTAGGTGCTAATACAATAGGTACTACACAAGGACTCAGACTTTCCCTAATCAAACCTCTTGCAAGCAATTCTTGCACTTGTCTATTCAATTCAGTCTTTTCATCAGGTGTCAACCTATGTGGTGCTTTATTAGGCAAACTAGCTCCAGGTATCAAATCCATACAATGACTTATACTTCTCATAGGTGGTAAAATAATGTAGGAGCATCCTAGGTGTAAGAGCAATCTTGCATCACCCAAAAATATTTCTATTTTTATATTCAGTAAGGGCTATTTTGTGCAGAGCTGCTATTTATGGAAAGTTACTATCTTTGGTAATTTTTGTATGTGCTCAGAATGATATGATTTCTTTCTTGGAGGTTCATTTTGGTCATATAAGTTTGCCAGTAAAGTTTCATTGCCAGATCAAGTGTATATTGGAAGATATTGAAGATTTTCGGTATTGGCAGCAGGGTACAGAAACTTTGAACTCAGTTTTGAAGGCTTTAGAGGCCCCGAATGAGGTCAAAAATTTGGGTGATAGGCGCTTGCGCTTGTCAAGCCTATAGAGAACTTCATGGCATTTCTGAAATGGGGTTATAATAGCCGAGCGGGTCAATGGGTGATGACTTATGGTCTTCGGAAGTTGGACCACCTGAAATGGCAAAAAATAATTTTCTTCAAAATTTTTGTTCGGGTTTCAAAGGTTATCTTGAGCCGACTCAGAAGACATGGTGACAAAGTTGAAGCTCAAGAGACAGAAACACCCACATCCATATCCGATTGCCTGGGTACAGGATGACCACAGGGTCATGGTCAATGAACAATGCCTGGTGAAGTTCAAGATTGGCGGATACCAAGATGAGGTATTGTGTGATATCATATATATGGATGCATGTCATATGTTGTTGCGTAGACCATGGCAGTTTGACAGATGTGCTGTACATGATGGCCGTGCGAATACCTATTCCCTGACAAAGGATGGAGTGCGGCATAAGCTAAAGCCATTGAAGGAGACCGAAGAAAAGGTATGTGGTAATGCAAGGATAACTTTTATTGATGGAAGAAATTTCCTAGATGGTATGAGGCATGAGCATGTATGTTTTGCTTTAATTCCAAAAGCTGGTAAAGAGGAAGTAGAAGATGTTCCTGTAGAAGTTGTAGATTTGTTGAATGAGTTTCAGGATATTGTATCCGATAACATGCCTGATGGATTACCACCAGTCAGAAAGATCAGTCATCAGATGGACTTGATCCTAGGAGTGAGTTTGCCGAATAAGGCAGCACACAGAATGACACCTGCAGAAAGTGAGGAGTTGAACAGACAAGTACATGAACTGTTACAGAAAGGATTGATCTGTGAGAGTATGAGTCCCTGTGCTATACTAGCGGTATTAGCACCAAAGAAGAATGGAGAATGGAGGATGTGTACGGATTCTAGGGCAATAAACAAGATCACAATCAAGTACAGGTTTCCATTGCCACGAATGGATGATATTATGGACTGTTTGAGTGGAGCTGTGTATTTCTCAAAGATAGATCTGAAGAGTGGATATCATCAGATTCAGATCAGAGAAGGAGATGAATGGAAGACTGCCTTCAAGACAAAGGAAGGACTGTATGAGTGGTTAGTCATGCCTTTTGGGCTAACCAATGCACTGAGCACTTTCATGCAGCTCATGAACGAGGTTCTAAAAGAATTTCTGGGTAAGTTTGTCATTGTTTACCTAGATGATATTTTGATCTTTAGTAAGACATTGGATGAGCATATGATGCATATTCGTATGGTATTTGAGAAGTTGAGAGAAGAAAAATTGCTGATTAATTTGAAGAAGTACAGTTTTGTGAAGAAAGAGTTGGTGTATTTGGGGTTTGTAGTTTCAGGAGAAGGTGTAAAAATGGACCCAGAGAAGGTACAGGCTATCCTTGAATGGCCTATGCAAAGGAGTTCTACTGAGGTAAGATCTTTTCATGATCTAGCTAGCTTTTATAGAAAGTTTATCAAAAATTTTAGCAGTATTTGTGGACCCTTGACTGAAACAATGAGAGGGGATAGAAAAGAGTTTAAGTGGACTAATGGGCCTGAAAAGAGTTTTCAATTATTGAAATGAAAAGTTACATAACAACCTGTTTTAGCACTTCTAGATTTTAATAAGGTGTTTCAAGTAGATTGTGATGCTAGTGGTACTGCAATAGGAGCTGTTATGAGCCAAGAAGGTAAACCTGTTGCTTATTTCAGTGAGAAGTTAAATGACGCCAAGAGCAAATATTCTGTTTATGATCAGGAATTTTATGCTATAGTTCAGGCATTAAAGAAGTGGAGACATTATCTACTTCCTAAGGAGTTTGTTTTGTATACTGATCATCAAGCTTTACAATATTTGAATAGTCAAGGAAAATTGAATCAAAGGCATTTGAAATGGGTTGAGTTTTTGTAGAGTTATACATTTGTTTTGAAACACAGGAGTGGAAAGTCTAATAGGGTTGCAGATGCTCTTAGCAGAAGGCAACTATTGCTGACAGAAATGTAGATTGAAGTGGTTGGGTTCAAGGAACTCAAGAATTTGTATCCAAAGGATCCTGATTTTGGTGAAGCTTGGAAAGCTTGTACAGAACCCGTTACTCTAGACAGGATGAAATAGCTGGATTTCATCATCCAGGATGATATGTTATTCAAAGGGAGTCAATTGTGCATTCCATGAAGTTCTATGAGGGAGAATCTCAACAAGGAGAAGCATAGCGGAGGATTGGCTGGACATTTTGGTCATGACAAAACCCTTTCTTTGGTTAGTGAGAATTACTATTGGCCATAGTTGCAGCAAGATGTGAAGTTTGTACAGAGTTGTAGAGTATGTCAGATGGCCAAAGGAGTGAAGCAGAATACAGGGTTGTATCAGCCATTACCTATACCAGAGAAGCCTTGGGAGGATATCAGCATGGACTTTGTTGTTGGTTTACCGAGGACTTAGCGGGGACATGATTCAATTTTTGTGGTGGTTGACAGATTTTTGAAGATGGCACATTTCATTCCCTACAAGAAGACTAATGATGCTATTCATGTAGCTGAATTGTTTTTCAGAGAAGTAGTGAGACTTCATGGTTTGCCAAAGACCATAGTTTCAGATCGGGACACTAAGTTTGTTGGATATTTCTGACGTACATTATGGAAGAAGTTGAAGATAGATTTGAAATTCAGTTCATCACATCATCCACAGACTGATAGACAGACAGAGGTGGTGAATAGGAGTTTGGGAAATTTGCTGAGATGTTTGGTTGGAGATAAGCCAACAGGATGGGATTTGATTTTACCATAGGCAGAATTTGCATACAATAATTTTTTCAATAGGAGCACTGGTAAATCACCATTCCAAATTGTATATGGAAGTAGTCCAAGAAATGCATCTGAATTGAGAAAGATAGATAAAGGAGAAATAAGTAGTGCTGAAGCTGAAGATTTTGCAGAACATTTGAAGAACATCCATGAGGAGGTGAGGAAGCATATTGCCAAGATGAATGCATAGTATAAGGCTAAGGCAGATGTGAAAAGGAGGCATAAGGAATTTCAGGTTGGTGATGAAGTCATGGTTCATTTGTGAAAGGAGTGGTTTCTGATTGGTACATATAACAAGTTGAAAATGAAGAAGTTTGGGCCATGTAAGATACTGAAGAAGCATGATTCAGGAAATGCATATGAGGTAGAATTTCCTACTGAGCTGAATATTTCACCAGTGTTTAACATTTCAGATTTGACATAGTATCACGAAGGAGGTGTTGAGGATGAGGTTACAGCAGCACAGTGGAGTATTCCAGTAACCAGTTCAGATATCAAGGAGATTGAAGACATAATGGATAGTCATGTTGGCAGAAGCACAAGGAATAGGACATATGAAGAGTATTTGGTCAAATGGAAAGGATGACCTGTTGAAGATTCATCATGGCTAACAAAGGAGGAGGTTAACCGTCTTGGTTTTCCTCTGCACACCTAAGTCGTGACAGGATCACTTCTCAAATTACCCTGGGTGTCTGATGCAGGAGCATCCTGGGTGTAAGAGCAATCTTGCATCACCCAAAAATATTTCTATTTTTATATTCAGTAAGGGCTATTTTGTGCAGAGCTGCTATTTATGGAAAGTTACTATCTTTGGTAATTTTTTTATGTGCTCAGAATGATATGATTTCTTTCTTGGAGGTTCATTTTGGTCATATAAGTCTGCCAGTAAAGTTTCATTGCCAGATCAAGTGTATATTGGAAGATATTGAAGATTTTCGGTATTGGCAGCAGGGTACAGAAACTTTAAACTCAGTTTTGAAGGCTTTAGAGGCCCCGGATGAGGTCAAAAATTTGGATGACGGGCGCTTACACGGGTCAAGCTTGTAGAGCGCTTCGTGGCATTTCTGAAATGGGGTTATAATAGCTGAGCGGGTCAACGGTTGATGACTTATGGTCTTCGGAAGTTGGACCACCTGAAATGGCAGAAAATAATTTTCTTCAAAATTTTTGTTCGGGTTTCAAAGGTTATCTTGAGCCAACTATGATGTAATAAAATGTAAAATAAAATAATGCTAAGTTTGGTCGGCCTTATTGGCTAAAATTCTGGAACCTTCCCAGGTGGTGGAAAATTGCCTATATAAGGAAGGCTGTATTATTGTCTTAGGCAGTTCCGAATAGTTCTGGGTAGTAGATCTGGGTATTGATTTGAGGCTTTGTCCTATAGAATATTGTAAGGAATGCCCATGTGGCTTTGCATATTGTAATTCTGAAAGTTTGTAATTCCACATTTGTGGAGATAATAAGAAGCCAATTTTCTGTTCTTGCATATTATTGTTGTTGTTTGTCTATTTCTATTATGTCTTTGTGGTATTAAGGGGAGCACCCTTCATCATAAACCATTAGGTAAATTATCAGAAATGATGTCATAAATTTCATTCAGTAAAGGCTTAACTTCAGGTGCATGTTCTAACTCATCTTGTTTCTCAGTCTTTCTTGGAATAAAAGAAAAACAAACATTTTGTTCTTTCATTTCTCTTGCAAACATTTTACCATCAACCAAACATACTCTGATTGTGGTACAGTGACTTTCATCAAACTTTTCTATCAAAGGCAACAACACTTGTTTGTTTCCATCCATCCAAATAATATATTGATTCAATCTACCATCATGCAAAGCTTTCCTATCATACTGCCAAGGTCTACCCAAAAGAATATGACAACAATCCATAGGCATAATATCACACAAGACTTCATCATGATAATTTCCAATTTTGAATTTAAAAAGGCATTGTTCACTTACAAGTAGTTTATGCTCTTTTTGGATCCAAGAAATATGGTAAGGCTTAGGATGTTTCAATCTTTGCAACTACAATTTGCTAACCAGCTCTTCAGATGCCAAATTATCAGAACTTCCACTATCAATGATTACCTCGCAACATTTATTAGCGATCTTACATTTGGTTCTGAACAAACTTTTCCTCAAAATAGGTTCCTCATCAGCTTCTTCATTCCACAAAATCATTCTTAGCATCAAGTTCTCACCATGTTCAGGTTCATTAGACATTTCCTCAAATTCTTCACAAGCCAAATTATTTCTACCATTACCTCCAATCTTCTTTCCAGAGTTAGTACATTCAAAAGCTCTATGTCCTTCTTCACCACATTTGTAACAAGTACCTTTAAACCAAGATTTCTCTTCCCTTCTACCATTATTGTTATTCCTAGAGTAACCAGTATAGCTACCTCTAGAGTAATTACCTCTTTTAGTAGGCTCATCTTTCCATCCTTTATCTTGCACTGAATTTTTAGATCTACTACTTTCTCCATTAGATCTACCTCTACTTCTTTGAAATCTACCACCTCTTCCTCTTTGTCTTTGATCATGTCTTTTTGTCAATCTTTCTTCAACCTTCAAAGAAAATTGGTATGCTTCTTCCACACTATCAATCTTCACATAACTAATCTCATCTTGAATAGATGTCCTTAGGCCATTTAGATATCTAGCCACCTTCTTAACTTCATCATCCACATGTCTAGATCTGATATCCAATTTGTAAAATTCCTCAGTATATTCTTTCACACTCATGTCCTTTTGTCTCATATTTTGCATCTTTCTCATCAGACTAACTTGGTAGTCAGCTAGAAGAAACTTCTTCTTCATCTTTACAAGAATCTTCATCCATGTTTTGATCTTTTCTTTTCCTCTCTTTTATCTCTCAGTTTGCAAATGATCCCACCAAAGAGATGCATGCCCTTTCAACTTTGTGACTGCTATCTTAACCTTTTTATTATCAGGAGTACCTTCATACTCAAAGTATTTATCCATCTCAGAGATCCAATCCAAAAGTGTATCGGTCTCAAGTCTTCCATCATAGCAACCAACTTCAACTACAGGTCTGGAGTTATCCTTAGACAAAACTCTCAAAAGTCTTTTCTCATCTTGTTCAACTTCAGGTTCAGCATTAGGTGCTGCTTCTTCTTCTTCATCACTAACATCTTCAAGATGTGCTCCTCTTCTCTAGGCTATCTCTACAGCTTCAAGCCTAGTTGCAATTTGCCTCAACATATCGATGATAGCATTATCATTTCCTCTACCACAAACCATCTTGACAATCAGGTTCCAGCAAAATCATAACCTTCTGCAAGTTATAGGTTAGATCTCAAATCTGCCACCCTACAACCAAATCCAATAAGGTTCTCCATGATCCAATCCACAAGAAAGAACTCACTCTGATACCACTTGACGCAGGGGCAGGGTAGATACAAGCAGAATTGAGTCCACTTGAATCCACAACAAGCCCTTTCTCAAAGTTACACAATGGAAGAAATATAATATTACATGAAATCAATGGAAACAAAATGGATATGAGACAATCAACTAGCAGCAACAATAGAGAATTATATTATTTCTTTCAACATGCCCGACTGTGAGGCCTTTCGGGTTTCGGCCTTATACAATGAGAATTATGAATTCAAAATTATATCTTGCATCCTATCTTTTTCTCCAATGATGTATCTTGATAATCCTTCCTATATCTCACCCATCATTCTCTACTACATCAATCTAGACCCCTTATATAGCCAACTAAGCCACAGGTCGGCCAGTCAGGCATTTAATTACAATATAGGTCCAGTCTCAAGATTTAAACCAAAACTAATGCTAGAATGAATATAAAGTTATGTTACTTTGGATTTAGGTCCTAACTTTACCCAAGAACATTCCTTTAAGTGTTCAAGGTCCCATATGATCACACGGAACATTGCAAGAAGAAACACAACATGTTTCACCCAAAAACTGACAGGAAATAGGTCCCGAGGCAAAATAGGCATAACTTTTTACTCATAATGAATTGGAGTTTGCGCTGTTGGGAAATGATATTAATTTAGGTCCACTTTAATTCCTTAAGTGAGAAAAATAAAATTCCTTATAGATCAAGGTTTCCAACATGAACAATCAGCACCAAAACTACAGTAACAACTCAGACGTGAAAGCTCGTAGAAAATAGGTCCTGTGCCAAAAAGGCCATCACTTTTGACTCATAATAAATTGGAAGCTGCACTCTTGGGGAATGATATTAATTTAGGCCCCATTAAATCCCTTAAGTGAGTAAAATAAAATTCATTATGGATCAAGAGAACCAACATGAACAATCAGCACCAAAACTACAGGAAAACATTGTTCCGATGGCAAGGAAAATAGCTATAACTTTGAAATAGTCCATCCAAACTTGATGTGATCATAGGATAAGGTTAAAAAATAGGTCCCAAACATGATGTAAGCTTCACACACCATGAAACTATCAAATGCAAATATTATAAAGAAAACTATAGCAAACAGGTACAAAAATCAGAAAATGTTTTTTGGTTGATGCAAGATTGCCAAAGACCCAAGATGCTCCTACATCAATATGATGCTCTCTTCTTACTATTTAGAAGTTTATTATACAAGTCATCAGGTATTTTTCCTTGAATAGTATCAAACTTCTTTCCAGTCAAGATTATATGCTTCGCAACTGCATTCTCTAGATTAATTCTATCAGTATAATCATAAAGATCATAGTATTTGTTCATTTTTGCAAAGTCACCATTCTCAATAATCTACTCATTAAGCTTTTCAACTTTTGGTTTCCAAGCTTTCTTCTTAGTAGTGACATCATCTTTAACTTCTGCAATCTTTCTTGGAATTGGTTGCACTAGAGTTTTATGTCTCTTTCTTGGTCTAGTAGCACTCTCCTTAACTCTTTTTCTTAGTGTGGAGGAAGTGGATCTAGTAGACATCTTTGTTTCTATGTCCTTCTCAGGTACTTCCACTTTGACCTTTACTTGTGGTTCTTCCTATGGCATTGCAATTGATTATAAAGGAGGGATAGACAAAACTTATTTTTGTCCACTCTCTCTGATTGTTTCTACTGTCTGCTTTGCTACAAAAAATTCTCTCTCTATCATTCCTGTATCTTTTAAGATTTTCTTAATGGTTCTCTCAACTCTCTTCTTAGATTGCTTTTCTTCAATTAGAATCTTTGCAAAGTTGAAGTTCTCCTCAAAGGTTCCAAACCTATTACACTGAGTGTCCAACTTACACTTTAATAGTCTACTAAGATACTCTTCAGTCTCTACCTCAGATATTTCATAGCCAAGAGGGTCTATGAACTCTTTTCTAGGCTCTACTACTTTAATATAGGTAAAGTCAATATCCACCATAAAACATATATCATCTTTATATTTTTCAACAAGAGACTTAGGGATTCTTGATCTTCTAGACACAATATTCTAAAATGTCTTAATATCAAGTATTGCACTCTTAGTTACATTGTCAATAACATGCTTTCTATATACTACATTAATCCTTTCCATTGTAATTTGTCCATCATTCCAGTCATTTCCTATGGTGTAAGGAAATCTCGTCAAAAGATGAAAGAACATATATGTGATCAGGGATGAGAGCCTATACTTTGTATACTTAGTTTTCTTGATCTTCTCCAAGTTCTCAAACAATTTAATTCTTAGAATTTCACACATATCAATTGGTACCTTGTCAACACACATAAGGTAGGTTTCATGTACCATTCTAGCTGCCATGTCATCTTCTCTTGAGTTAGCACAAAACTTAGTAGTTAGGATCTTTCATAAGTATCTCACATCATCTTATTTGATCTTACTAATCACAATTCCTCTACCATTATAGGATGAATTTGTGTTGTCAATGACTATTTTTCTCATTAAAAGGAATAGCTCCAGTCTTAGATAATCCAGTGACTTCATGAATCAAATCAGCTATAATATCTATCACTCTATCCTCTAGACAAAACTTTCCATTATGAATTTTTCTCAAAATAATTTTAGTGCATTCTTCATTATCAAATTCATACTATAATCCACATTTGACAATTTCATTATGTAACAAATATTTAAAACCTTGTTTTAGTGTCATATCCTGATTGTAAATCTTCTGATACTCATTTTTCAAATCACTATCATTTACTATCTCTAGTTTGCATCCAAGATAACTTTTGACATTCTCTTATACTCCATCTGGTACAGATGATAATGCAAACCTAAGGTTTTCTTCCAATGGTTCTACTAGTTCCCTTTTCATTTTAGGTCTATTCTTATCTCTGACATTTTGCATTAACAAAACATCCATGATTTCTTCAAATTCCTTTAATGATTCAAAGATGTCAAGTAAAATACCTTAATTTTGTGATTTTAGGGCTTGCGTAGATTTGACACAAAATTCTTCTCCAAATCCTTGCAAAATGCTTTCAATCACTGCTCTTTGATCTCCTTGACACTTGAATTTTCTTTGATGATCAAATAATATTGATCATAACCTTTTATTAATTCAATCTCACTTAGATCTGACATTGTATTCAATTCTTTTGTCGCTTCTTTCCAAAAAGTTGTCTCTGCTAACCCGCAAAACTTAAAACTTCTTGCGATCTTGCAAAACATAATATTTTTCTTTGAGCTCTTAACCATAGCATTAAAACATCATAAACTACCTTGCATCAACTACGCAAGACTCAATTCATCATATATCTACTTCTATACTAAATCTAAGTTCCTACTCTACTGCAATTTACATAAATTAAGTACTTTGACATAGGTCAGGTAAAGATTCATTCTTACCTTTCAATACTTCACCTTCCTAAATACCTTCAATGTTGAATATGTCTCCTTAATCTGTGCTTTTGGTAAACTTTACTTCATCAGAATTACTACAGCATCCTTTCTCACTATTACTTGCATCTTCATTTCTTCTTGCATGATTCTTGGGGTTAGGATTAGGATGAAAAACTCTATTGTTCATTCTGAAAAACCTTGTTGTATGTCCAATCTTGTTTCATATCTAACAAAAAATTCCATTGTTTCCATATCTTGGTCCAAGTTGATTGATTTGTGATTTGCAATTCCTAGCAATGTGTCCAACCTTGTTGCATCTATAACATACTACTCCACTTCTTCTGTTCACATCTTCAGTAGGTTTCTTATCTGCATTGCTAGTATCCTAAACATTCTAGTACCATCATTATTCTCAATAGATTTTGGTTTCCTACATTCAATAGCTCTATGTCCAAAACCATGACAATTGTAACAATAACCATTAAGAGGTTTAAATTGTTTAGCTGTGCAATCTCTCTTCACATGACCAATAGTATTACAAGAAAAACATCCACCTTTGAATTCTCTTTGCATACCTTTAGGTGATTCCTCTTTCTTCGGTGATTCTTCTTCTTTAGGTGTGTCTTTAGATTTTTTGATCTCATCAGGCTTCTTCTCATCTATGCTTTCATATATCTTCAGATTTGGTTCCTTGCCTTCATCATTTGCTTTGAAAGTGTTGAATCCAAGACCAATCTTATCATAGAATGGTTTCTGATAAGATATTTGTTAAACGATCTTCTCACTAGTTGAATATAGTCTTTCAAGTTGTTGTTTGGATTGAGTCAGTTCACCTTTCACAATCTTATTGTATTTCTCAAGTTCATCATATTGTTAATTGACTTTCTCAAGTTCAGATGTTACTATACTAAGTTTAGATCTTAGTCCTTCATTTTCAGTCTTTAGACTTTCATTCTCAGATTTTAGATTCACTTAATTTTTCCCATTTCCATCTTTCAAACTAAGCTTCAAATTTGCTATCTTCAGTTCACGCTTAAGGATCTCATTTGCTTTTTCCAAATTGCCATCACAATCTTCAATAAGAACTTGGGATTTCTTTTTAGATCTCAGATCTTCCGATTTGTTTTTCATTTTCTCAATGAGGTTCTTGGCATCATCATACTTTCTTTTCAAAGTATCTTTCTCAATAGTAAGAAAGTCAATCTATTCAAGAGCTTCTTCAAGATTCTTCTATAGTTGATCCATATCCATAGAGATCTTACTCAAGCTACTAGGCTTTCCTTGAATGATTCTTTTCTGAGTAACTAAGCTTTGATACCAATTATTACAAGTAGTGGTTCCCGTTGCACCAAAAGATCAACCTGTTAATGCCTGATATAAGAACTAGACTTATAGAAGACACAGGAGGCGGTTAATCCATGTCACGAATCCCAAGGGGAGCACTAGAAATTTTTCCAACAAAACAAACTAATCTTGTACATTGTATATATAAAATATAATGTAACATCAAGTGTATTCTCCCACCCTAAAGGTATTGCATACACCGACATAGATAATTTTTAAGGTTGTCCGCATACAAAGACAAGAATATCATGGGAAAAAATTACCTTAAAATATAAAAGATAAAGAGAATATTAATTTAACAAATATTAAGGAGCACATAAAGTATTCATATATTCAAGGTCAATATGTATTAAAGATAAATAATTCAAAAATAAAGAAATTATTATAAATTTGACATTATTAAAGTTGAATGGAAGGAAATCATGTAAAATTGCATGTTGATTTTCACTTACAAAAAAAGAGATGTACATACTATAGAATGTCAAACTATTGTGAGACGATAGACATTTGAGATCCATTGTTAGCTATTGAAGAATTCAATCTATTTGGAGCCCCCTTTGATGATCCATCCTTCTTCATTCATTCAAGCCTTCTCATATGCAAAGATCAAGTTAAGGTTGGTGTTGAAGATCAATTACCATTGATTGGAGACATCCTACATCCATTGAAGCATTCCTACTTGATGATTTGAGGATTCGAATCCTCTACAAGGACTTCAACATAAGCAAGGTGATTTGTTCCAATTATTTTTTTTATGCACAATATATTTCAATTCAATTTCAAGGTTAATTCCTAAACTAGGGTTTGACCAAGGCAAACCCACCATACAACAAAAACCCCCATTTTCTTTTAGGTATAGGTGCAGAATTTCAGATCTAAGAGCAAATTTAGATACCTGTTTCAAAAAACTTTCGATATTTGCGAACATAATTTAAATCGGACTTCAAATAAAAAATGTGGTATTTAACCTTTTATGAGGGTCAAACCTGAGCTAAGCCATCTTGAGGAAAGATTTATGGGTTTTCTCTCTCTTGGCATTTCCAGTCCAAGATAGGTTTCAGATTTTCCTGAAAGTGTACACAGACATCAGAATTCAACATTTTCTAGATTTTCCCTAATTTGAGGTTAGTACTTGTATTTAAATTATTCTATATTCCAAACATAATCCTCCTCCATATAGGGAAATATTGGATTTACTCTCTTTCTCTACTCTTTTCTATAAATTGATTCGATTGTGCATTAACCTTTTTGTTTGATCAAATCGGATCTCTTCTTTGGGGAATTTGGGTTTTGAGAATAGATCTCATATTTCCCCCTATACATTTGAATAGAGGTGAATCCATTTTACACACACACACACACACACACACACACACACACACACACACATATATATATATATATTCAAGCAAGGTGGCAATACCACTTGATATATTATATTAATATTATCATTTTTACATAAAACATGGTTCTAAAATAAGGGGCTCCTGGAGAAAAGAACTAGGGGAAAAAAACTTTGTTCTTGACCCCATCCCGAAAAAAACCAAAAATGATGAATCACTGTGAGCTGAGCTCCATCAACAGTGCATCCATATTACATCACTATATATCCACTGAGAGCTAGATGTAGCTATTACATATTTTACATCTTCTTTGGTTTACAGTCCGAAATTCCAAAATGACTCATCCACTACAGGCAACGAGTTTAAAAATGTATATTAGGTCATGTAAACAAATATTTTATTATAACATTGCTCCTATTAAATTAATCTTATAAATGTACCCTGAGAATAACTGAAATTTCATTTTTTGAAGATACTCGGTGACTATATCTAAAATCTAAGAATTAGTGGAATAGTATTAGAGCTGAATGTGGTGGTACATGATCTTCTCCCAAATATAATTGTACTAAGTATCAATTTTATTTTTCTTTTTCTTTTTCTTTTTTCTTTTTCTTTTGTAATACTAGATTCTTGACAAGCTTTAAAACCCTTTATAAAGAATTAGTGGCCATTCTTCAAAGTTGTTTATATTAGATAGAATTAAACGTAACCAAATTTCCTCACACATAGCTCCTTGTGTGGCACAATATTTAGCCTCAATAGATGAGAGAGAAACACAAATTTTCTTCTTAGTAATCCAAAGTTTCTAGGTCCACATATAGGATTCAAAATATGGCCCAAAGTTGATTTCCTATTATCAATAGATCCAACATAGTTTGAGAAACCATATTCCTACAATAAGAGCTTACCATTTTCTTATATTATGAAACATAATCAAGTATATCTTGAAAATATTGCTAGACATTCTTAGTTGTAACCCAGTGATATATTTTTTAACGCATGTGTACACCTAGATAAATATCTTACAAAAATTTTTAAATATGGCTCGATATAAGTCAAGTACATGAGAGTCCAAATAAGCTAACTATAAAGTGTGACATTATTTTGAGGTGTACCTTAGAACTGAGAGATTTGTAAAAAATTCCTAAATAGAATAAAAATTAGTTTAGAATTAGACATGTAATAGCATTCCATATGTACCTTGTCTTATTTCAGCTAAGAGATAAAAATGTGACGCTCTTTCTATGATATATTCAAGCTAAGACAAAAATTAAGTAGCCCAAAATATATGAAACAAAGGATTACTTAATATTTTTGGGCTTGTATCAATAAAAAAATCTATACTCCCTATGATTAAAAGATCATTCACATGCAAAACAAGGATGATAGTCATTTTCCCTACTTTTAAAACATATGAATCAAAATCAAAGAGGCTACAAGTGAAACCATGTTATAAGAGGGGACCATATATACCATGCTTGAGGGGCTTGTGAAGACTTCAGGTTTGATTATGTATAGTTCTTCAAGATAACCAATCATAAAAGCACTCTGGACATCAAATTGGTAAAGCTTCCAGCCTTTATGCATGGCTAATGCATGAACAAATATTATAGCTCTAATAATTGTTTTGGGTGAGAAGGTCTCCTCATAATCAGTTCCCTCTTATTGAGAATATTTTTTTTGCAGCAAGTAATGCTTCATATTTTCTCTTAATCTATTGTTGATTCCAAATTTTACATTATAGAATGTAGCAACCCTGATGGGAAGTTTAATGAGTATATGAAATAATGTGGGTCACTAAATAAACCTCTAGGAGCCTCAAAAATTTTGTTTTTAGGAAAGGGAAAGAAATGCTGAAAAAATCTAAATCTAAGGCAATTCATTAAAAACTTTGTTAAAAATTCAAGTATCTTCACATAATTTCATATCCAATAAAATACAATACAATAGAAAATTAGTATAATCCTATTAAATAGTTAGAATCCTAATAATAAGAATCCCAATAAATAGTTAGAATTCCTTGAATAATTGAACCACTAACACATAGATGTAAATATATCTTGTTTCTTTCTTCTGATTCTTTTGCAACTATTAAAATTCACCTTAGTCTTCAACATACTTGAAAAAATATCAATACGTCTTTTCATATTACATCTATAGAAAACTAGACCATCCTTACAGAATCTTGCAATATGTCCTTTCTTGTTACATTTATAGAAAATCAAATTATCTTTTTATTAATTTTTACAATTTCATTATTTTTGGCATTGATTTTTATACTACATTCCATTTTTCTATGTCCATATCTATTGCAACCATAGTGGTATCTATTGAATTTCTTTTTGCATTGGTTCTTATTCATTCTACTACAATTTATTTTACTTTTACACTAAAATTCCTAATTTCCTAACGTTTTACAACGTTAGCATCTTCCATTAAAAACTATGTTCCATCTCAAAACTCTATAATCATTAATCTTGTGTCTTGTACTTTTGAAATAAAAATAGATACCATCAAATAAAGAGTACCTAGATAGAATAGAAGGATATCTCTACTTCTTCATCCCTTTTATGTTCTTCTTGTATACTATATTTTTCTTATTCTAATTTTTCTTTTGGTCTTCTGATTTCTTATCTTTCAGCTACCTCCAATTCACCATGTTCTATTTATTTTTAGCCTTCATCTAATCTTCTCTACTCTTTTTATGTTCTAACATGTTTTTTTTGCTAATTTTTACCATCTTCTTTTGTCTTCCTCTTGATTCATATTATCTCTCTTGTACTTCTTGTAAGAGATATTCTTATTTTATTTCTCATGATTCTAGTCTACTATAATATAGACAACATCCTTTTTGTCTTCTCTTTTCTTCTATTGCACTATTTTTTTCTTTTGGTCTAACATGTCTTTGTTGATTTCCGGTTGCTTTTATACTACCATAATTTATTTAGTCTCTACTGGATCATTTGATTCAACTTTGATTTATTCTTTTTCATTTGACATAATGAATTCCACTTTATCTTAATTAAGTTATATTTCCACATCGTCGCCCCATCCATCATTACATTGAGTTAGAAAACATTTTTTTTTTAACACTTATATTCAATATAATAGATAGTACTAGTAGTCTTGAAACCTTGTGCAACCCTTTTCTAGTCTATTTATTTATAATAGTAAAACCATTGCTTTTGAACATAACTTCAAAACTCTTTTTGCATATTTGACTAACACTTAACAAATTATATTTCAAAGTTTCAACATAGTAAATATCATTGGTTCTATGCCTACCATTAATTGAAATAGTTTCAGTGCCTTTGATTTGAGCACTTCATTCTCCATTGAATCTAATTGCTCCAACATAAAAATATTAAAACTTTAAAAATCATCTTTTATCTCATGTCATATGATTTGAACAACCATAAGTTATATGCATCTGTAACAACTTTAGCATACAAAGAAATTTGTTCCCTTCTTTTATAAATATCTAAAAAAAAGAGTCCTCAATTGTTTTTTTAGCATCTTCATCTTCAAAAAAATATTCTGACATGGAAAACAATGTCTTTCTACTTCTACCTTTGAAATTAATCTTTTTTTTACTAGAATTCCTTTCTTTTGATTCCCTTTTTATCTTCATCTTCTAAATAACTATGATAATCTTTATACTTGTAATCAATAGAAAAAAGACATATATTTATACCATTGAAACATGTAGGAGGCAACTTACCTTTTGTATCTATTGGTACCTCACTTAAATATTCTTCAAAAGCTCTAAAAGTAGTCTCTCTCTTTCATCTTTCAACTTCTACAATCTCGAATGTAGGAAGTGATCCAATAAGATAATATATGGAGTGTTGACTCATATAATTCCTCTCTCTTATTAAAAATTGTATAGGTATGAACTCCTTTAGTAGGTCTAATAAGATATTAATAATAACATCAGTATCTTCTATATGTTCATTGTTAGCTCCGATTCCATCAATGACATCTATAACCCTATATATGTAGATCTCAACACTTTCATCTTCTATTTTTATGAAAACTTCATACTTGTATCTAAGATTCATTAGACTTTCTTTTTTAGTCTTAAAATATCTTTCATATTCCAATTTCTCGTTTATCTCAAAAAAAAATTGTACCTTTCAACCCTTCACTTACCAAAAGTTGTGCCATAGAAACAACTAAAATGGATTGAATTTTATTTGACATTTTCTTCCTTTTTTATTTCTTCTTTAGTCGGAAAAGGTCTTTCTAAAGGAGGATAAAATCTATATTAAGTCACCTCCCAAATACCTTTCTGTAATGTTTCAAGAAATACTTCCATCTTATCCATTCAATAGGGAAGATTTATGTTTGTAAATACTATTTCCTAAAAATGTAAAGTATGTGCCATCTTGGATCTATATCAAGTGTTAAGCTTCTTCTAGAGTAACCTTTCTATAAAAATAATAAATAAACATAGTTTGGATGATAAGATGAGATTGAATCATCATAAATAAAATATCCAATAACTAACTTTAGTAACCCTCCTTAAATAATACTATACAAGTAAATAATAAAACTCGTAATACAAGAACGCAAATATTTATACATGGAAACCAAAAATTGGGAAAAATAACGGAGAGCAATTCCCCACAAAAGTAATTCACTAAAGTACATATTATAACTACAAAAGGTTAGGATCTCACTTATACAGAATTATAATCAAAGACTCCCTACAAATAATATAATGAAAATGAGTAAAGAATACGACTCATTTCCTTACAATACAAATATGAGCTTACTACTCTAGACTTTCATACAAAGGCTCGCTGCAAAAGTAGAAAGATATAGTTAAAAAAATCAAGTACTTGAGAATCACTATTTCAATGTACTTATTCTTGTTTAAAGTAGACATAAATATATTCTCTCGATAATGAAACTAATGTGCATAGCACTGTCCACACTTGCAGAAAACTATTACTACATTTTCTTCTCTACCAATGTCCTTGAACTCTACTATACTGATCATTGAACATGTTTGAATACTTCACTTTTTTTCTCCTTATTCTTACATTTTTCTAAGGAATTAATAGTCCTTATATAAAAAATAGATCATTGGAGAATATGAAAAGGTCGATTAGACCAAAATATATTACAAATGAGTTTCATGTCAGGCAAGGCATCAACAAAATAAAAATAGGATCAATGTTAAAATTATCCTAATTGAGGACCAAAATGGATAAATAATAATCACTAAAAAATAGGTCCCATATAGCATGAATCCACTCGATAAGATGTAAGCATTTAGTATAAGACCTAGACTTAAATTTGATATTTAAAAAATTAATAAATATAGTCTCTGGATCAAAGAATGAAAACATGGTCCATCCTACGAGAAAGTAAGACCAAGAAAATTGCCCATTTTCCAGTTGTAATCTTCCCATGATCACACATGATACATACATGTATTCCAATATTCTAAGATGATAAAGGAAACATTCCTCTTTTCCAGTGTTATACAATACAATAAAAAGAACACATTTATCTTCCAATATACCTAAGATTCAATATACATATCCACATGAAAATGAATATTAAACTTCTAAACTACAAAGATGGAAGGAATACAAACACAAACTCCTTTGGAACTTATAGAACACTATGTTTGAAATCAATGCCAACAAAAAATCATCATATATTTTTAACAATTCATACATGAACAATATAAATGTCATATCAATCTAATACTAAAGATTAATATCCATCTAGAATAATCATTAAATAAGTATTTACATGAACATTACATCCATATGATAATAAAAAATGAATATCAATATACTATTCATACGCAATTTCCAACCCAATCTCTAATATGATAATGAGAAATCTCAACATCATGTTAAAATGATCAAATTCTCAACCGGAAACATATCCCACTAGAGGTTGGAATCACCATGCCAACTAAACCTTATTTTGATATGGCATAAAGACTATCTTAGATTAAAGTGGTAGTTACTATTCTTGAGATGATGAAAATATACAAGCATAGAAATTTTGTCATATCTTTAATTTGAAGTATGTTAAAAAACCCTAGCAGGAATAAGAAAAGTGATGAAAATTTTAAATAACCTAGTAGTGAAGTAAACAGGATCCAAAATGAAACTATGAAAACCCTAAAATTCTATTTGGGGACTACATTGAGTAAATATCCTTCCCAAATAGATCCATTTTACATCACACTTATAATCAATAATAAAACATTGATAACTCATATGATAGGTGAAAGAGCTACTATAAACATTATTCCATTAGAAATAATGAATTAATTATTATTATCTAGGATGATAATACATATGGAAAAGGTTTTGGAATGGAAAATATGGTAGCCACTATCATAGGAATCATGTGGAATTTAAGTTGTTTACTTGTCTTGAGTGTGCATTTAAAATGGTCATTATTAGTTTTTAAATTCAACCTTAATATAGAATTTTATCTTCAACAAAATAGAGTGTAATATTTTGCAGTCACGTCCTACTAGATTTATTCTATTTCACTATTCTCATCATGTTAAAATAAGTTTTATAATGAGCCTAGGTCCCCCATTATCAGGTTTACAATAATGATCTTGTAAGACATGGAAAGTGGGATGCATATATAATACTAAGACGCATCAATGGTGTGTGGCTCAAATGTTATCATTAACTCCCTGCCCAAAAGTAAGTCAAAAAAATATGAAACTTGTATATTATGTACCATAGTATATTACAATCTAAATTTTTAAACAAAAAAATATTAAAAGCGATAAATAATAAAAATAAGAACTTAGGATTTAACAACTAGAAATAACTGACTAACAAACACTGCATTTATTACCCAGCTACCCTATGTGAATTTAACCACTTGTTTCCACTTTTCACTCAAATTTCATTACATTCACTTTGTGCATTGTGAGTTATTTCATAATCTCAAATCTGAAGAAAGCTTTATCAATCCATTGAAAGACTTAGAATGCACTAGCTACTATTTGTAACATGTAAACCCTTCTAACCACTATGATTTATGCCTTGGTTTCCCCACAAGTCATCAATATTTCCAAAAACTGTAGAACACTATACCAAAGTTTTATCATAAAAGGCGTGAGGACCTTTGACAAGAGTTTCCGAACTGAAATATTATCAAATACAAGAAAATGTGTGTATATATTCCCAAGGAATCTCGATCTTTAAATAGAATTAAAAAGAAAAATTATGAAGATGGGTAAAAGAACAACAATCTATCACATTTTAGGCTAACTTATCAGCACAATTGAATTTTGGTATTTCTAACTAAAACTTAATTTTGGTCAAACATATGGTCTAGCTAGATTCATTCTAGCTAAGTTAGATAAGTGATTTAACTTTTCCAATTGGAAATGTCTATTAAATGCATGTTTTATACCACTTTGGATCCAATTACCATAGAAATAAAATTATCTCAGAAAAGTGATGTTACAATAACTCATAATATTTTTAATGATAATTTTTTTTAAAAGTACCATTTTGTAGAGATCGGAGTCAAGAATATCCTCCTATAGATTTTATATTTTTTTAGTTGTGATAGTCTATTGTAATTTAAAAATAGTGCAACTAGGTATTTTAATAGTCAAGGAGATGTTGATTCAAAGAAAGAAAAAACACTAAATCATATTAAATAAATTTTAAAAACATATGGTCCACTAGAGGAGAGAGTCCTCTTCAAGAATATATATTTCCTATTTTGATTGGGATAGATTCATTATGAAAAATATGGCAGGAGATGAAAATTGTCAATTTTAGGTGAGTTGGACTTTGAATTGTTATAAAAGAAAAAATATAGCTCACAAACCAATTTTTATTTATGCATGTACTAGCTATATATGTCATATGCAACATATTTATAAATTAGGGGAAATTTTTTTTATTTAAATATAAGTTTTTGGTGGGAACTAGACCCCTAATTTTTAGCATTTTTCAGCAACTGAAGAAATTGTTGGAGATTTGGCAGCAAGCCAGATTGCTGACTGTATGTTTGTCATTGATGACAACATATGGTAAGAAGCATATGTGGAAGCCTAATGAAGAGATTATTTGACATATGTTGCATAGATATGTTATCAAAATGATATCATAGACGTAGAGGTTGATTTTGAGTGAAGACAAAAATACAGTTGTGTATATCAATGAGTATTCCTGACAGGCCCAGGAACAATTTTGTATGAGATTTTCAGTACAGTTGCAATAAAGCCTTGCACCTTTATATTTATGTTGTAGATATATGTATGATGTTATTTTCATGGATACAGAGTCAGATATGTAATACAAGTTGATTTGTGAAGTCTCTAGTTAGCAGTTTCAATTTATTGAGTTTATCCAGAAGAGCCGGGACAATGTTTATATACCTACGGTAGTTTCACCCATCATATTAATATATGTGCTTGGATTTATATTCTTAGGAGAGTTAAGAATTTTTTGTAAAAGCACATGATGAAATTTAGCATGTGAAGAAAGTTGGAGTTATTTTGGTAGAGCAGACTGTGTGTAGCATGGCGTATACTCACTTGGAATTATGAAGTCCTAATTTATGTTACGAGCTTAGTAGAGTGAACTAAGGTTTTATTGGAGAGTTTTATTGTTTCTCTAATATGATTTCAAGATGGTTATAACAAGCCAACTTGATTATATCATCTAGAGGAAATATATTTATAGGCAGTCATTTGTGATTGCCAAAGTATGGTTTGAAGTTGAATGTGAAGAGAAGAGTAGAAAGTGAAAAGTGTTGAGCCATAAGCAAAAGGTCTATGTGACCAAGTAAAGAGTATATGCTATTCATTGGAACTGATCCAAATAACAGGTCTATGCATAGTTCATCGATCTAGATATAGTGTGTATCTGTTAAACCAGAAGGTTGTAGCCTTCAAACCTTTGAGTAGTGTGCTCTTGGATAGTGAATCCTCACCCCTAACAGGGTTAATTGTTAAAGAATCCTAACATAGTCCAACCCTTGACCAGGTCACTGTACTTATTTCATTGTAAAGATCAAATCCTAATAGGGTTGTAAGATCTTCTAACAGGGATCATAATACACTAGTATAGTTCTTAGTGGGTATCAATTCCCACCAGGGTTTTTACCTATTTGGGTTTTCCTGTAACCAAAATTGTGGCATTGTGTTAAGTATTCATTCATTTTTTTTATGCTTAATGTTCTTATATACTTAATTGCATAAAGAATTGAATCTTGTAGATAACCAATTCAGCCCCCACTCTCAGTTATCTCTTGAGACTATTCAGGTAACAATTGGTATTAGAGCCAAGTGCCTTAGAGAGAAAGTTTAATAGCTTGAAGTTGATCAGGTGGAATTCTTCAAAAAAGAAAGTCCTATGTTTGATGGAGAGAACTATCTAGATTGGAAGAACAAAATGATGACACATTTGCAGTGCATTGCCTTTGAGATTTTTGAGGTAGCTACTAATGAAACTGTGATTCCCTCTTTATCAGATCTTGCAAAGGATGATCAAACTCTTATGAAAAAGGATTTGTTCACTTCAAATGCCCTTGCCAAAGAAGTGCTCATCAACGCCTTGTCTGATAGTGAATTTTGAAAGATCAAGAAGCTAGACAAAGCCTACTAGATTTGGAAGTACCTAGAAGACATGTTTGAAGGAGACATCCAAGCCAAGAATGCATGTAGAAAGGCATAGGAGAAAAAGTACAATTCATTGGAAATGCTACCTGAAGAAAGTATTAGAACCTACAATCAGATGATTAATGAAGAAGTATCATGAATCAAAAACAATGGTGAGGAGATTTCAAAAGAAGACATCATGGATAAGCTAATGACTACTTTGACACTTGAATATGAGAACAAGATAAATATCTTGGAAGAGACTATACCATTTTCAAAAGAGTTTAGAAGAGACCTTAATCATTAAGATTTCATCTTTTGAAATATCAAGATTGAAGACAGAACCTAAAAGTGCGACAACCTTCAAAGTTTCTACCATGGTAAGAACACCTTTGGTAACTTTGATGATGATGAAGAAGAGAAAACACCAGATGACTTCATTGCTATGATTTCTAAAAGAGAAAAAAAAGGAAAAGGAAAATATGAAGGAAAATTGCCATTCGAATGCTTTTCATGCAATAAGATTGGTCACTTTGCATCTAAGTGTCCTACAAGAGTTAAAAAGTTCAAAAAAAACTACAAGCCTAAGTACACAAAGGAATGTTACTATGTCAGAGATGGAGTATCAGATGAATCAAAAAAAGAAGAAATTGGATTCATTGCTCTTGAAGATGAAAATAATACCCAAGAATTAGCACTGATTTCACAAGAAAACATCAGGATAGATTGGATCATTGATAGTGATTATTCACATCACATGACATGAGAAAAAGATAGATTTGTTCATATGGATAGATACAAAGAAGGCATGGTTAGATTTGGAGATAACACTCCTAAACCTATCATTGATAGAGGAGCTATCACCTTGGATGGAAATTGTTGGAAATATAGATGGAGTAACTAAGAGGGGGGGTGAATCAGTTAACCAAAAAAATATTACCACAGATCCCTTAGATGTCTTAATAATTCATTTACTGCTATCACTCCGTAATCATACAGAGAAATGTTGAAACTTGGTTATTGCAGTGAGTATTAATTATAACTGCTCTTAAGTATTCATCAGTGATTAACATGCATGCATAAAGAAAATAACATGAACACAAGAGACACCAAATTTAACGTGGAAACCCAATATAGGAAAAACCACCAATGTAACTAGTTACTATTTTTCACTCTTCTGAAGTGAGCCCTGTTAGGATTCAACCCAGTTAAAGGTTAAAAAACACACTGTTAGGTGTGACTGTATTAGAGGATTTAATCACCCTATTAGGAGTGGCCTTGTAAGAGGTCTTTGAAACAATTCAATAGAACTGTCACCTTGTTAGAGGATTTAAAAAATGGCTGTTAAACCAACTCCATTAAGAGATTTTGAAATCACTGCTACAATGGTAAGAAAGTAACAATAAAATGACCTAAATAATGATGCAACTGATTTGCTGATTATAGATCTCTGTTCTGCTTTACCAGATCCTTCCTAATCAAATATATCTCTGTTGCTCCTTAAGGATATCTAACCATCCTTCAAAATTCGCTCACACTTTCCTTCTTTTCCACTTGCACACTTGTAATTCACAACTTGACCTTCTATATATACCATTCTGATTGTCCATTTAGATTTTCAAGTTGGCAGTAATAATCATTACAAACATTAACACTCATTACAATAGTCGGCTGAATAAATAAACAAAATTCTTTACTAGGCCAACCTTGCTCGGTAAACACTAATCTGAAAAGATTTCCTTCGGTGACCGAGTGAACTTGGTTAGCACTAAAAATTCTAAAACATCCTTTGGAGACCAAGTGAACTTAGTAAACACTAACTTTCCTTTGATAACCATGGAAGCTCGGTTAACACTGAAAACTGCCTGCTGACCGACTGATCTCGGTAAACATTGGGAACTACTTTGCTAACCGACTGAGCATGATAATTGATATGAAATTTGTGTGACATCAAAGGCAACACACAATTAATCCAACAATCTCCTTTAGACAATTGTATCCAACAATCTCCCTCTTTGGTATTGATGGCAACACAACATGTCATATCACAATGAAATTTCACAGAAAACATAGAGTAAGGAACATATCCTTAGCTTTATTCTGATTCTCATCTATGAGAACTCCCTCTGTCAGAAAACTTCTCTTTTTGATTGAAAAAATCTGCTTCTTAACTTCTCAAACTCTCCAATAAAACTCTCCCTCTTAGAAATCTTAAGAAATTTCTTGAAATATGACAACAAACTCTCCCTCTTTGACAACACATGCCAAAGACAACACATATCAGGTGAATAGCAATGTACCTTGAGTACTGATTCATATGCAATGATTCCTTGACTAAGCTGCATCAACTGACTGATCTTCAATATGCTCTGGTTGATGCATCAATAAAAATTTAATTAGTGAGCCTCGGATAGAGGAATGACCCCTAACTTACCTCTTAGATAGAAGAATTCATCCTTAGGTAGTGGCTTGGTGAATATATCTACAATCTATTCTTTTGTATGAATATATTCCAATTTGATTTCCTTCCCCTACACCAATTCTCTAACAAAGTGATATTTTATAGCAATGTTCTTGGTTTTGGAATGCATTACTGGATTCTTTGAAATATTTATTGCACTTGTATTATCACAAAATATAACAACTGGTTCTTTGATCTCAACCTTCATGCCTTCCAATAACATATTTTGCTTCTGCTGTAGATTGGGATGTGGAATTTTGCTTTTCATTGGTCTAAGATACCAACCTCTTGCCAAGAAAGAATGCTCCGCCACTTGTACTCTTTTTGTCATCAATGTTTCCTACCCAATCAACATCAATAAACACTTTTAAGTCCAGATTGCCTCCAAATTTATACCACAAGCCATAATCTTCAATTCCTTTCAAGTATCTCAAGATTCTTTTGATTGCCATCATATGATTTTCTCTAGGTTTATAGCCATACCATAACTCATAAGGAATTTTGAATGTGTCTCTCTTCAATTGTACTCAGTTTAAGGTATGAACTGCAGTGCTAATAGCTTCCTTCCAGTATTTCATAGCAATGTTCTTTTCAATCATTAGAGTCCTTGCACAATCCATGATAGATCTGTTCCTCCTTTTAGCTATTCCATTCTGCTCAGGAGTTCTTGGGGCTGATACCTGTTGTTTGATTCCTCTTTCAATGAAAAAATTATTGAATTCATGGGAGATGAATTCACCACCTCTATTTGATCTTAAGCACTTCATTCTTTTCCTTGTTTCCTTTTCTACTCTTGCCAAATACCATTTGAATTTCTCAAATGCTTCTGACTTTTCTCTTAGATACATAACAGTCATCATTCTAGAGTAGTCATCAACAAAGAGAATAATTTTTTTTTCTCTAGTATAGCTCTCAATTCCAATAGGTCGACATAAATCAGTATGCACAATTTTCAAAATATCTTCAGACTGATAGTTTTTACTTTTAAAGCTAGTCTTTCCCATTTTACCAATCTGACAATTCTTGCATAGACCAACATCAGGTTTTTTCAAAGTAGGAATGCCTCTTACTTTCTTGAATTTTCTTATTTTCACCATGTTATCAAAATTTACATGACATAACCTTTTGTGCCATAACCAACTTTCTTCAATTTGAGCAATGAAACATGAGCATTCACCAAGATCAAGATAAAACAAGTTACCTTTGGTTTGTTTTCCTGATCCAATCAATTTTCCCATGTCATCCAGCAGTCTTGCTTTGCCATGCATGAATTCAACCTTGAATCCAATGTTGATTAGCTATGCTACACTTAGAAGATTATGCTTTAGTCCTTCAACCCAATATGCATTATCACATATAAGTTCTTTGGTTAATGAGATTCATCCTCTTCCTTTTATGCAACAAGGTTCATTGTTTCCAAGCCTTACATTACCACCATCATAGTCTTCAAGGTGTTCAAGCTTTGTTCTATCACTAGTCATATGATGTGAACATCCACTGTCTATGATCCATGTATCATTTTTTCTTATATGAGAGATAAGTGCCATCTCATCTTCATCATCATCAGATTCATCTTTTATAGCAATGAAGACAATTTCTTCTTCACTATCATTAGAATCCTTAGCCAAAAAACATGTTTTCTTACCTTTATCCTTGAATGATTTGAAATTCTTCCTGCCATCGTACTTGTGACCTTTCTTCTCATCCTTGCTTTTCTTGTTTGGGCACCTAGCTGCAATATGACCAATTTCTTCACATGAAAAATAGATTAAGGGAGTTTTACCTTTGTATTTACCTCTGACTCTAGTATATTTCTTTGCAAGTAATGCTTCAATAACTTCAAGATCACTATTAGAACTTTCCTCTAATTCTTCTTCACTTTCTGATTGGATTTTCTTGCCCTTCTTAAGTGAAAGTTTGGCCTCAAATGCTGATTCAATATTTTTGGAAGTTGGAACATAGTTGTCATAGTTATCCAACTCAAAGGCTATCAATCTTCCCACTAAAGCATCCAAAGTTATATTGTGATTTTCTTCACATCTTCTTTCTTGAATAGCAGATACTCTTATTGCATAGATAGGAAGTAATGTTCTGAGAACCTTTCTTATAACAGTTTCATCATCAATTTTTCCTCCAGAAGCTCTGATTGCACTAACACTTGCCTTGATCCTTTCAACATATTTTGAAATGTTTTCATCTTCTCTCATTTTCATCTGATCAAACTATCCTCTTAGGCTTTCTGCTTTGTCTTTCTTCACATTGTCATCACCGCCATAAATTTTCTTTAGCTTGGTCCACATTGCATAAGCAGTTGTGTAGTCTTTGATCTCATCAAATTCTTCATAGCTGAGAGCTGATGCAATGTCCATCATCATGGTGTTATGGTTCTTTTTCTCTGCAATGTCTTCAATAGTTAATGTGCCAGTAGGAGCTGTATATTCTTCATCAATATATTTGCATCCTGAATCACCAATGGAAGCCAGATGAAGTCTCATGAGACCTTGCCATGCTAAAAGTTATCTCCGTTAAGCCTTGGAATTTCTCTCTTGTAAGACATCCTGATCTTTAGCTTAGGTCCTTGAAACCCTTCCTGCAAGCACCAAAAGCTCTGATACCAATTGTTGGAAATATAGATGCAGTAACTGAGAGGGGGGGTGAATCAGTTAACCACAAAAATATTACCACAGATCCCTTATATGTCTTAATAATTCATTTATTACTATCACTCGGTAATCATACAGAGAAATGTTGAAACTCGGTTATTGTAGTGAGTATTAATTATAACTATTCTTGAGTATTCATCAGTGATTAACATGCATGCATAAAGAAAATAACATGAATAGAAGAGACACCAGATTTAACATGGAAACCCAATATGGGAAAAGCCACCAATGTAACTAGTTACTATTTTCCACTCTTCTGAAGTGAGCCCTGTTAGGAAACAACCCGATTAAAGGTTACAAAACACATTGTTATGTGTGACCTTGTTAGAGGATTTAATCACCCTATTAGGAGTGGCCTTGTAAGAGGTCTTTGAAACAATTCAATAGAACTATCACCTTGTTAGAGGATTTACAAAATGGCTGTTAAACCAACTCTGTTAAGAGATTTTGAAATCACTGCTACAATTGTAAGAAAGTAATAGTGAAATGACCTGAATAATGATGCAACTAATTTTTTGATTATAGATCTCTATTCTACTTTACTAGATCCTTCCTGATCAAATATATCTCTATTGCTCCTTAAGGATATCTAACCATCCTTCAAAATTCGCTCACACTTTCCTTCTTTTCCACTTGCACACTTGTAATTCACAACTTGACCTTCTATATATACCATTTGGATTGTCCATTCAGATTGTCAAGTCGACAATAATAATCGTTACAAACATTAACACTCATTACAATAGTCGACTGAATAAAAAAAGAAAATTCTTTACTGGGCTGACATTTTTTGGTAAACACTAATCCGAAAAGATTTCCTTCGGTGACCAAGTGAACTTGGTTACCACTGCAAATTCTGCAACATCCTTTGGAGACCGAGCGAACTCGGTAAACACTAACTTTCCTTTGATAACCATGGAATCTCGGTTAACACTGAAAACCGCCTACTGACCGACTGAGCTCGGTAAACACTGGGAACTACTTTGCTGACCGACTGAGCATGATAATTGATATGACATTTGTGTGACATCAAAGACAACATGAAATTAATCCAACAATCTCCTTCAGACAATTGTATCCCATAGGAAAGAACATGATTGATGAAATTCTATATGTTGATGGTTTGTAACATAATCTACTGAGTGTTGGATAGTTGCTTGACAAAAGTTACCAATTGGAGTTCAAAGACAACAAGTGCATCATTAACAAAAAGTAAGGGGAAATGATTGCATCAAGATGAAAGACTAAAGGTAATTTTTTTCATCCCAATCCATAAGAAATTTGTTTTGTTCCTAAAGTAGATGGCAGTTGGTTATGGCACAAGAGACTATGTCATATCACTTTTGATAACATAATAAAGATAAGTAATGTAAAGCTGGTTAGAGATCTTCCTAGCATTGCAAAACCAATTGATGCAATATGTAGGGAATTTGTAATGGGAAAGCATGTGAGGAATTCATTCAGAACCAAGCACAATTCAGTAGAGAACAAATTGGATTTGATTCATAGATACCTATGTGGACCAACTCAAACAAGATGATACTATGGTGAAAGGTATTTCATTTTATTTGTTGATGATTATTCTATAATGATGTGGGTTGCATTCTTAAAGGATAAATTAGAAGCCTTTGAAAATTTCAAAATATTCAAAGCTAAGGTTGAAAATAAGTCTGGATTGAAGATCAAATGTCTGAGATCAGATAGAGGAGGAGAATTCACCTCTGACATATTTCATGAGTACTACAAAGAAAATGGGATAAAGAGACATCTAAGTGCCCCTAGAACCCCTCAGGAGAATGGAATTATAGAGGGAAGGAATAAGATCATTCTTGACATAGCGTGCACCATCATGATTGAAGGAAAGGTCACACACACTTATTGGAGAGATGTGTTCAATACAACAATCTACACTATCAATAGAATTCAATTGAGTGCAAGCATAGACAAGACACTCTATGAGCTATGGTTTGGGAATGTACCTACAATGAAGTACTTCAGAATCTTTGGAAGCAAGTGCTACATCAAGAGAGATGAAGAAATTGGAAAGTTTCATATGGGAAGTGATGAAGGTATTTTCCTTGGTTACTCTACTAAAAGCAAAGCTTATAGATGTTTTAATCTAAGATTGAATAAGATTGTTGAAAGTGATCATGTTAAGATTGATGAGAATTTTATGATTCAAGAGAGATAACATGATTATGCACCTATGATTGGAAAAGATCCTATACCTACCAGTAGCAAAGCAATTGTTGAAGAAATGTTTGACAACATTGATGTGTTATTCAATGACCCTAAAACAAGTGAAGAAGAATCTCAGATATCTAATGATAAATTCAATCATAATGTCCCTAAATTCACATCCATTTATCATTCAAAGAAAGACATCATAGGAGATCAGAGCAGCAAAGTCATGACAAGATCAAAAGAAAAAAGTTCCACAGCAAATGAAGAGGTATGTCTACTATATCAGATTGAACCTTTAAGTGTTGAAGATGCATGTAATGATTCAGATTGGCAAGAAGCAATGAAAGAAGAGCTACATCATATAGTTAAGAATGACACGTAGGAATTGTTCCCTAGGCCTAATGATAAGAATGTGATTGGAACCAAGTGGATATTCAAAAATAAGATGAATGAAGATGGAACAATAGTAAGAAATAAAGATAAATTAGTATGTAAAGGGTATGTGAAAAGAGAAGGAATTGATTATTTAGATACATTTGCACCTGTAAGTAGATTAGAAGCCATAAAGTTGTTTCTAGCTTATGCTACATACAAAAATTTTAAGGTATATCAAATGGATGTTAAGTCAACATTCCTGAATGGATAATTGAAGGATGAAGTTTACATAGAGAAGCCTGGAGGATTCACCTTATTAGATGGACCTGATATGGTATGCAGATTGAAGAAAGCCCTCTATGGAATTAAGAAAGCCCCTAAAGCATGGTATGAAAGACTTGATGGTTACTTGACTAAGATTGGATTCAAGAAAGGAGCAACAAATTGTAACTTATTCATAAGAGAGACATCTAATGGACTATTTCTTGTTGCTATATTTGTTGATGACATTATATGTGGTGGTAATGATAAGCTTAGTGCAGAATTTTATAAAGAGATGCAGAGTGAATTTGAAATGAGCATGATTTTCCCCATCAAGTACTTCTTGGGATTGAATGTGCATCAGTCAGACAAAGGTATATTCATAAATCAAACTAAGTATGTGAAAGAGATCTTGAAGACATTCAAGATGGATGACTGCAAGCTAGTAAGTACCCCCATGATAAAAGGGTGCAAGCTTTCCAAAGAAGTTGATTCACTAGAAGGAGACATAACCTTGTATAAGTCTATGATTGGAAAACTTATATATCTTACTCAAACTAGACCAAACATTTCCAATGCAGTTGATATTGTTGGAATATTTACAGAAGAACCTAAGAAAAGTCCTCTCATGGTAGTAAAAAGAATATTCAGATACTTGAATGGAACCTTAGACTATGGTTTATGGTATACTAATTCAAATAATATAAAGCTTCATGTATATACAGATGCAGATTGGGCATGATGCATGGATGATAGAAAGAGTAACTCTAGAGGAGCCATATTCCTCGGATATAGACTTGTTATTTTGATAACTAAAAAGTAGAATTTTATCTCTCAGGCAAAAGCAGAAGCAGAATATGTTTTAGTAGAAATGAATTGTTCCACAATTGTGTGGATCAAGAAAATGATAAAAGATTTTGGTATTCATATTGACTACCCTATTCTTATTCATTGTGATAACACTAGCACTATTAATATATCAAAGAACCTTGTGATACATGGAAAGATGAAACATATTGAGATAAAGCTATCATGCCCTTGACAGTCTCAGGCTTTACTTTTCAATGTTATGTTATGTTATGTTGGATTTCTAGTTTGATTAGCATCATTTTATCTGGAACAATATTTCTGATTAGATTTCTATGAGTTTGAACTCTGACTTCGTTCATTTGAATCTTGTTGTTTGGAGTAAATATGTTTATCTCTGTAATAGGTATTTTGGTTCTGCCAGACACTCAGAGAATTTTGTCTATTTCTGTAGCTTAATGATAGTTTCTGATGTCAGAATTGGTATAGACTGACTTTTGAATTAATGGAACTGGATAGTTCAGTAGAAATTTGAGTATTGGTATGATTATGAAAATAAGGACAACTTAAATGGTTAGTCAATTGTCTGATTATTGGTTCATTATTTTGGAATTATAAATAATATGTTAAACACAATTAGAATAGGTTTTATTTTTATGGATAAATGTGTCTTGATGTTGCAAACAGTATATAGAGATTGTTGTTACTTAATTGTAATCAAATTTTGAGTTCAAATAAATAAATGTATATATATATGTATATTTATACATATATTTATGAGTAATTGTTTTAGAAATTATGTTGTTTTTCTTTAGCTAAAACTAAAGAACTATCTAAGTTAGCATACCCTATTGTGTATGTTAGTAGGAGGTTAATTTGTTGAGTGTTAGTATTTTGGCATTGTTAATGTGCTGTTATCATTGATGCTTAAGTTAGTTTTTCTTAACCTAAGATCGACTAATGATACCTAACATAGATGTATATTATCTATCCCTAAGTCTTTCTATTTATGATCTGGCTTGAAGACATGACTTATTGGTAGGGTTTAATTGTACTTGCATCGCATAGTGGTGTTAGTGGGGTTTAAGTTGTTTTCGGGTTATGGGATTGTAATCTGATGGACATTTGGCAGGGAATGTTTTGTGTTTGCTGCAAGAGATAAGTTCGCATTGAATGAACTCATCAATAAAATTCATTTTTGTGTTTGATGTTTGCCATTAGCTCTGGTAAAGGAGTTGCAGTTGAATTATGACTCCATTTTTCACCATGTATTTCTGCGACAGTTTGGGTAAACAGTTAGTAATGCATCCGTCTCTCTGTTATATCTTATATGATAAGTTCCTTGGAATGGAAAGGGGTTTTCACGGCAAGTATTACCCTTTTGTTCATGGTCATTTGGGAAGTTTTGTGTTTCATACTGTTATGTCTACATTTGCGTTGTGGGCTCTTTTGCATGACACTTTGCAAGTCAGTGAAAAGGGATCTTCGTGGTTGAGATTAGGTTTCATCTGTGAAGATCACCAGGTAGGGGCTAGCTTTGGCATTTCGGTCTTTGGATACCTCCCCACACAAATACCAGGCAGGGGCATTCTCTTACCTTATCCTCTGTTTCCATTTTCCTTTCTGCAAATGAAATAGTAGAATGTTTAATTACCACTGTTTGTTAGTCGATAATGTGCGTTTTTGCGAATGTATTCTCTGTGAGTTCGGTCATGAACCAGTTTCTTCTTGGATGGATTAAGAAGTTTATTTAGTAATGGTGGTTATGATTAGAGGAGGAATTTGAAATACATGTTCTTATATGCTATTTTCGAGAATATTGTGTTGATGGGTTTTTTCTTTGTTTCTGGGTATGAAGTTGTCAGTGTGTTCTTTATGTTTGTGCCGAACTATGGGAACATAGTTGTTGCAGATGATATATGGTTATTCCATAGTGTGTTTTGTGTCGATGTTTACTTTTTCTTTGGTCAGTAATAAAGGGGGTTAATCAGGAATGTGTTTCGGCTATAAAAATGCAGTATGAAACTAGAATGAGTTTTGGTATAAAAGCTTCTTTTAAGATATTCTCGTACTGATTCCTGTTGTTAGGAACACTATAGAAACATAATGTATTCAATGTGTAAGAGTCTTGGTCATAAGGTGAAATCGGGTATATATTACCATTTTTATGAACTGAATTTGGTATCGATGTTTGTTGTGTCAAATGGGTGTTTGTCACTGTCTATTTCAGTCAATAGTGAAAATCTAGATATCTTGGTTGTACTCAAATCTTGACTGCAAGCTATATGATTCTTCAGAAATAATCACCAGTGTGATATATAGTTTGTATCGATAATAGGAAATGTTAGGAATTTTTAGGAAAGCCAAATTTTATCATTTCAGATAATAAGGAAAACCACTTTGATATTTTGTTTAGATGTAGAAGTTGGTTCTTATTATTCTGTCATTCTTTTATGTATTCGGCAGATTCAGTAGTATTATGAGGTAGATGTGTTTTGATAGTACTGAGATGATTAGTATGGTTTTGTTCAATGTGTAGTTATGGGCTTGAACTTTTGTGAATGATGAGTTACGTTATATATATATATATATATATATATATATATATATATATATATATAGATATCTATATATATATATATATATCTATATATATATATATATATAGATATATATATATATATATATATATATATATAGATATATATATATATATATAGATATATATATATATATATAGATATCTATATATATATATATATATATCTATATATATATATATATATATATATATATATATATACCTGCTGGGATTTGTATATGTATACACAAGCTGTGGTGTATACATGTACATACGCCAACATGTATGTAAAAGTATGAACTTGTAATTAACAGAGCAGGATATATAGCAAATTAGTTTATAATAAATTGGTTTATGGAAAGCATGTATGTTGTTAAAAGCGATGGGTGTTGTGTTGATTCAGTTGATATATGATTATTTTAGTTCTTTTCTTTTCTATTCAATGGTATCATGATTTCAATATGGACATTTTATTGTACAGTTTCTGATATAATGTTAAGTTAATGTGGAGATTCTTATTTGATTGGATTTGTGATGGATAAAATATTGTGATCTTTTCTTCTTTTGGGAAACATCATGTTTAAGACTGTATGTTAAGGAAAATGGTAACGTGGATCTAAATGGATTTCTGATTGCTGTTTCAATTTTATAAATTGATGCAATAGAAATGGAGTGTTAGTGAAATTGTGTAATGTAGTTCATTTCACTGCTATCATTAATTGCTAGATCATGTGTTTTGAGATAATGAAAGTATGATCCTTAGATTGGGGGCTGACACTAGTCTAGTACCTTGTGGTGATAGAATTTCTGTCAGTTGTGACTGACACTAGTCTATATCCTTATGGGAAAGAATTTTTGTCAGTTGTTTAATTAAGTGATAATTATAAATTCAAGGGATATGGGTTTCAATTAATAAGATAAAACATTATGGTTTCATCAGACATAATGGATTACTACGAGGTTTCCTTGCAGATACATAGCGTATGTCCTTATATGGACACCCATGAACTATTGGATCATTACTTTGTCATTTTCTTTGAGAGTTTATTTTTGTTAAAAAGAGATACAGTGCTTGATGATTTTGGTGTAAAAAGAATGGAATTATGTTATTAGATTTCAATAACATCTGTATTTAATCTGCATAATTGTTATATTATACTGACTTTTATGGTTGCAAAATTTTGGATATGTTTCATTAACTTTATCATTGTGACTGAGCCCTGTTTGCAATTGTGCTTGTGTTTACTTTTGATTTTTTAGGTTTTAGATGGATAAATCAATGAGTATGGGACAGTGGATAGCAGTTGTTAAGATTTATGGGAAACAGATCATTTCTTGGTTACTAGTTATCAGAACTATTCGTAGAATGTAAAGGATTGGTTAAGAAGGAAATTTTGTTTTTGAAACTAAATATTTGAATAAAGAGTATTCTTATTACTTTGATGTAATTCAGTCGAAAACTATAAAGCTCTTAGAAGTAGTTACTATGATTATATGTTTTAGTTGTAATTTTAAAAGAAAAAAAAAATTTACTATGGTTCTATGTGGTTTTGTTATGGTTGAATCTTCTTTGGTTTCATCTTTTAGCTTTAAGTATAGATGGGGTGTTACATTTGGTATCAGAGTGAAGTTTAAACACTCAGGGCTTAAGGGTTTAAAAGAAAAGGGGTTTTATCATTATGCTTCCGTTAGTGATTCTTAATGATCTTTTCTATAGGATTTCAAGCATGCCTCCTGTTACACGAGGAGCACAAAGACGTGGTGACCCAGTTGATGCCGATTTAGGTAGAGGTAGGGGTGGACGACGTGATCGTGGTCATGGCCAAGGAAGAGGAGCAGCTCACCAAGGAATACTTGGTGATGAACAAGTTGATCCTTTATTAGGAATGGATCAGGAAGATCGAGAGGTACCTCAGGTTGAAGTTCTCCAACGGATCCTTGATAGGTTGGATAACATTGAAGCAAGGAACAATGTTCCAATTGGTGTAGCAAATGCTCATGTTATACGAGTCCCTATAGCAGAAGAACCTATTATCAGGACTCAGTTAAAAGACCTTTCTAAGCTCAAAGGACCATATTTCAATGGAACAGAGGGTGGTGCTAAAGATGAAGCATGGCTCTTGAACATTGAAAGATGTTTTATTCTCCATGATTATCATGGTAATGTGAAGGTTTGTTGGACCGTAATGCAGCTAAGATCCTTTGCTTCCATATGGTGGAATATGGAACTAGAGAAACTTGGAATTCTTATCTCTCAGGTTACATGGGAGCTTTTCATAGAAAGATTCTGTGAGAGATTCATGTCAAATTATTGGCAGCAAACTAGATCTGAAGAATTCTTTAGTATTTCTCAAGGCAACTCAATGGTGGAAATGTATGAGAGGAGGTTTTTCCAACTAAAGAAATATTCTAGTTGGTTAGAGAATGATAAGCCTTTGGTACAACACTTCATTAGGGGTTTGAACCCTAAAATTGGAGAAGAAGTGAGAACTTTCAAACCTAAGACAGTGAAAGAAGCTGCTGATCAAGCCAAGCTCATAGAATTGAAGTCAGGATTTTTAGCCAAAGGATCTGTGAATCCACCGGCTTAAAGTAGTGGGAAGAATTAGAAACCTTATCAAGATAATTTCAAGGCATTTTCCAGTGGATTGATTGGTAAATTTCAGAAGAGGAAGTTTGAAAAGTTTTCCAAATCAAACAAGAGTTTCAAGGTTCCTGAGCAACCTAAGCCCTTTAAACCAACTCAGAGTGTACAACAGAGTTATGCATCACCTCCAGCGAACTCATCACAGGATAAAATTACCAAGAGAGGAGCAGAGTGTTGGCAATGTGTTCAATTTGGGCATTTGCAATGGAATTGTCCCCTTTGAGGCAATAGTTAGGTCAGGTCTAAAGCCACAGGTTCTGAGGCTACTGTTGGTGATTCTAGAAGGAATCATCACATCTTTGCTACTATGGATCAGAAACAAGCAGATCATCAGAACACTGTGATTGAAGCTAGAGGTAATTACCAAGGTAAGAAGATCTCTATTTTATTTGACTCTGGTGCCACTGACTCTTTTATTTCTTCCAGTTTGGTTAAGCAATGTGGAATTCCTATGAGTAAAGCTGAATTGGCATGGAAAGTCAAGTTAGCATCAGGGACTAAGGTTGAATTGGGGTTTATAGCTGAAAATTGTAAGGTCCAATTTAAGGCTTTTACTACTACATTTAACCTTAGGGTTATTCCTTTAGGTTCTTATGACATTATTCTGGGTATGGATTGGTGATAAAGGGTGCTCCCCTTAATACCACAAACACATAACAGAAATAGAGAAACAACAACAATATGCAAGAACAGAAAATTGGCTTCTTATTATCTCCACAAATGTGGAATTAAAAACTTTCAGAATTACAATATGCAAAGCCACATGGGCATTCCCTTACAATATTCTGTAGGACAAAGCCTCGAGCTATTACCCAGATCTATTCTGAACTGCCTAAGACAATAATACAGCCTTCCTTATATAGGCAATTTTCCACCGCCTGGGAAGGTTCTAGAATTTTTAGCCAATAAGGCCGACCAAACTTAGAATTATTTTATTTTACATTTTATTACATCATAGTCGGCTCAAGATAACCTTTGAAACCCGAACAGAAATTTTGAAGAAAATTATTTTTCGCCATTTCAGGTGGCCCAACTTCTGAAGACCATAAGTCATCACCCGTTGACCCGCTCGGCTATTATAACCCCATTTCGGAAATGCCACGAAGTGCTCTACAAGCTTGACCCGCGCAAGCGCCCGTCACTCAAATTTTCGACCTCATCCGGGGCCTCTAAAGCCTTCAAAACTGAGTTTGAAGTTTCTGTACCCTGCTGCCAATACCAAAAATCTTCAATATCTTCCAATATACACTTGATCTGGCAATGAAACTTTACTGGCAGACTTATATGACCAAAATGAACCTCCAAGAAAGAAATCAGATCATTCTGAGAACATACGAAAATTACCAAAAATAGTAACTTTCCATAAATAGCAGCTCTGCACAAAATAGCCCTTATTGAATACAAAAACAGAAATATTTTTGGGTGATGCAAGATTGCTCTTACACCCAGGATGCTCCTGCATCAGACACCCGAGGTAATTTGAGAAGTGACCCTGTCACGACTCAGGTGTGCAGAGGAAAACCAAGATGGCTAACCTCCTCCTTTGTCAGCCATGATGAATCTTCAACAGGTCGTCCTTTCCACTTGACCAGATATTTTTCATATGTCCTGTTCCTTGTGCTTCTGCCAACACGACTGTCCAGTATATCTTCGATCTCCTTAGTGTCTGAACTAGTTGCTGGAATACTCCACTGTGCTGCTGTGATCTCATCTTCAACACCTCCTTCATGATACTCTGTCAGATCTGAAATGTTAAAAACTGGTGAAATATTTAGCTCAGTAGGCAATTCTACCTCATATGCATTTCCTGAATCATGTTTCTTCAGTATCCTGCATGGTCCAAACTTCTTCATTTTCAACTTGTTATATGTACCAACTGGAAACCGCTCCTTCCGCAAATGAACCATGACTTCATCACTAACCTGAAATTCCTTATACCTCCTTTTCTCATCTGCCTTAGCCTTATACTGTGCGTTCATCTTGGTAATATGCTTCCTCACCTCCCCATGGATGTTCTTCAAGTGTTCTGCAAAATCCTCAGCTTCAGCACTACTTATTTCTCCTTTATCTATCTTCCTCAATTCAGATGCATTTCTTGGACTACTTCCATATACAATCTGGAATGGTGATTTACCAGTGCTCCTGTTGACAGAATTATTGTATGCGAATTCTGCCTGTGGTAAAATCAAATCCCATCCTGTTGGCTTATCTCCAACCAAACATCTCAGCAAATTTCCCAAACTCCTATTCACCACCTCTGTCTGTCCATCAGTCTGTGGATGATGTGATGAACTAAACTTCAAATCTGTCTTCAACTTCTTCCACAATGTACGCCAGAAATATCCAACAAACTTAGTGTCCCGATCTGAAACTATGGTCTTTGGCAAACCATGAAGTCTCACTACTTCTCTGAAAAACAATTCTGCTACATGAACAGCATCATTAGTCTTCTTGCAGGGAATAAAATGTGCCATCTTTGAAAATCTGTCAACTACCACAAAAATTGAATCGTTTCCCCGCTGTGTCCTCGGTAAACCAAGAACAAAGTCCATGCTGATATCCTCCCAAGGCTTCTCTGGTACAGGTAATGGCTGATACAACCCTGTATTCTGCTTCACTCCTTTCGCCATCTGACATACTCTGCAACTCTGTACAAACTTCTTCACATCTTGCTGCAACTGTGGCCAATAATAATTCTCACTAACCAAACCAAGGGTTTTATCACGACCAAAATGTCCAGCCAATCCTCCGCTATGCTTCTCCTTGATGAGATTCTCCCTCATAGAACTTCGTGGAATGCACAACTGACTCCCTCTGAATAGCATATCATCCTGGATGATGAAATCCAACCATTTTGTCCTGTCTAGAGTAACAGGTTCTGTACAAGCTTTCCAAGCTTCACCAAAATCAAGATCCTCTGGATACAAATTCTTGAGTTCCTTGAACCCAACCACTTCAATCTGCATTTTTGTCAGCAATAGTTGCCTTCTGCTAAGAGCATCTGCAACCCTATTAGACTTTCCACTCCTGTGTTTCAAAACAAATGTATAACTCTGCAAAAACTCAACCCATTTCAAATGCCTTTGATTCAATTTTCCTTGACTATTCAAATATTGCAAAGCTTGATGATCAGTATACAAAACAAACTCCTTAGGAAGTAGATAATGTCTCCACTTCTTTAATGCCTGAACTATAGCATAAAATTCCTGATCATAAACAGAATATTTCCTCTTGGCATCATTTAACTTCTCACTGAAATAAGCAACAGGTTTACCTTCTTGGCTCATAACAGCTCCTATTGCAGTACCACTAGCATCACAATCTACTTGAAACACCTTATTAAAATCTGGAAGTGCTAAAATAGGTTGTTCTGTAACTTTTTGTTTCAACAATTGAAAACTCTTTTCTGCCCCATTAGTCCACTTAAACTCTTTTCTATCCCCTCTCATTGTTTCAGTCAAGGGTCCACAAATACTGCTAAAATTTCTGATAAACTTTCTGTAAAAGCTAGCTAGACCATGAAAAGATCTTACCTCAGTAGCATTCCTTGGAGTAGGCCATTCAAGGATAGCCTGTACCTTCTCTGGGTCCATTTTTAGACCTTCTGCTGAAACTACAAATCCCAAATACACTAACTCTTTCTTCACAAAACTGCACTTCTTCAAATTAATCAACAATTTCTCTTCTCTCAACTTCTCAAATACCATACGAATATGCATCATATGCTCATCCAATGTCTTACTAAAGATCAAAATATCATCTAGGTAAATAATGACAAACTTACCCAGAAATTCTTTCAGAACCTCGTTCATGAGCCGCATGAAAGTGCTCGGTGCATTGGTTAGCCCAAAAGGCATGACTAACCACTCATACAGTCCTTCCTTTGTCTTGAAGGCAGTCTTCCATTCATCTCCTTCTCTGATCTGAATCTGATGATATCCACTTTTCAGATCTATCTTTGAGAAATACACAGCTCCACTCAAACATTCCATAATATCATCCATTCGTGGCAATGGAAACCTGTACTTGATTGTGATCTTGTTTATTGCCCTAGAATCTGTACACATCCTCCATTCTCCATTCTTCTTTGGTGCTAATACCGCCGGTACAGCACAGGGACTCAGACTCTCACGGATCAATCCTTTCTGTAACAGTTCATGTACTTGTCTGTTCAACTCCTCACTTTCTGCAGGTGTCATTCTGTGTGCTACCTTATTCGGCAAACTCGCTCCTGGAATCAAGTCCATCTGATGACTGATCTTCCTGACTGGTGGTAATCCATCAGGCACGTTATTGGATATAATATCCTGAAACTCATTCAACAAATCTGCAACTTCTACAGGAACATCTTCTACTTCCTCTTTACCAGCTTTTGGAATTAAAGAAAAACATACATGCTCATGCCTCATACCATCTAGGAATTTTCTTCCATCAACAAATGTTATTCTTGCATTACCACATACCTTTTCTTCAGTCTCCTTCAATGGTTTTAGCTTATGCCGCACTCCATCCTTTGTCAGGGAATAGGTATTCGCACGACCATCATGTACAGCACATCTGTCAAACTGCCATGGTCTACCCAACAACATATGACATGCATCCATAGATATGATATCACACAATACCTCATCTTGGTATCCGCCAATCTTGAACTTCACTAGGCATTGTTCATTGACCATGACCTTGTGGTCATCTTGTAGCCAGGCAATCCGATACAGATGTGGGTGTTTCTGTCTCTTGAGCTTCAACTTTGTCACCATCTCTTCTGACACCAAATTGTCAGTGCTTCCACTATCGATAATCACATCACAGCATTTACCCTCACACTTGCATCGAGTGCGAAACAGGCTCCTCCTTTGTTCAGGTTCGTTCTCACCACTCAGTAAGACTCTTCTGTTAATTAGCGTTTCTCCTCTTTCAGCATCTTCAGAATTTGATGATCTAGCATCTTCATCTACATGTGCAATTCTGGCCTGGCCTTCATTTCTCCTGTCTGTTCTGCCTTGGCGCTGAGGACATTCAAATGCCCTATGACCTTCTTCTCCATAGTGAAAACATGTTCCACGGAAGCCACCTCTTCCAGTTCCTTGTCCCCTTCCTCTTCCTCTCTGATCTCTATTATTCTGATCCTGGAAGTGATTGGAATTATTTCCTCGCTGATTCTGACTGCTACTGGCCTCATCCTTCTTTTTCGGATCTTCATTTCGGCCACCGTATGACCGTCCACCAGATCATCCACCGTGACCTCTTCCGTTTTGTCTACTCTCAAACTTCTTGTTCAGCTTTTCCTCTACTTTTAGGGAAAACTGGTATGCCTCTTCAATACTGTTCATTCGAACCAGATTCAGCTCCTCCTGAATGCTTGGCCTTAACCCATTAAGGTATCGGGCAACTTTCTCCTTATCAGCTTCTGCATGGCCTGTTCTGATGAGAAGTCGATAGAACTCCTCTGTATACTCCTGAACAGATCTTCCTGCTTGCTTCAAACTCTGCATTTTCTTCAGTAGGTCAAGTTCATAATCAACAGGAATGAGCTGTCGCTTCAATTTATCCACCATCCGATCCCATCTTGTGATTTTATCTTTCCCTCTTCTATTTCGCTCCAACTGAATTTCTTGCCATCAGATCTTCGCATGACCTTTCAATCTGGCCTTTGCAAATTTGACCCTATCAGGATCGTCAACATCTTCGTACTCAAAATATTCCTCACATTCATTGATCCAGTCAATCAATTCCTCTGGGTTAAGATTTCGAGAAAATGTAGGAACCTCAATATTAGGTCTTTTTCCAATCTTGGAAATGGCCCGAAAAAGTCTTTCTTCCTCCTGGTTCACAATTTCGGCTTCTCCTTCTTGATATTCTTCTTCGGCTTCATCCTCACTTTCGTCTCTGACATTGAGATTCATTCCTCTATGAATCTCTTCTTGCAATGCTCGCACTTGTCTCTGCAGCTCTCTAACCTCAGGTGTCACAGCACCAACTCTTCCGCCACGTTCTCATCGTGGAGGCATTTTCGCGATGCGCGCTAAAACCCTAGCCACGGTCCTGGTGCAAACTGCCTCACGGTCGGTGATCTGTTTACACACTCAAGAACTCCTGCTCTGATACCACTTGATAAAGGGTGCTCCCCTTAATACCACAAACACATAACAGAAATAGAGAAACAACAACAATATGCAAGAATAGAAAATTGGCTTCTTATTATCTCCACAAATGTGGAATTACAAACTTTCAGAATTACAATATGCAAAGCCACATGGGCATTCCCTTACAATATTCTGTAGGACAAAGCCTCGAGCTATTACCCAGATCTATTCTGAACTGCCTAAGACAATAATACAGCCTTCCTTATATAGGCAATTTTCCACCGCCTGGGAAGGTTCCAGAATTTTTAGCCAATAAGGCCGACCAAACTTAGAATTATTTTATTTTACATTTTATTACATCATAGTCGGCTCAAGATAACCTTTCAAACCCGAACAAAAATTTTGAAGAAAATTATTTTTCGCCATTTCAGGTGGCCCAACTTCTGAAGACCATAAGTCATCACCCGTTGACCCGCTCGGCTATTATAACCCCATTTCGGAAACGCCACGAAGTGCTCTACAAGCTTGACCCACGCAAGTGTCCGTCACTCAAATTTTTGACCTCATCCGGGGCCTCTAAAGCCTTCAAAACTGAGTTTGAAGTTTCTGTACCCTGCTGCCAATACCGAAAATCTTCAATATCTTCCAATATACACTTGATCTGGCAATGAAACTTTACTGGCAGACTTATATGACCAAAATGAACCTCCAAGAAAGAAATCAGATCATTCTGAGCACATACAAAAATTACCAAAAATAGTAACTTTCCATAAATAGAAGCTCTGCACAAAATAGCCCTTATTGAATACAAAAACAGAAATATTTTTGGGTGATGCAAGATTGCTCTTACACCCAGGATGCTCCTGCATCAATTGGTTAGATCAACACCAAGCTGTCATCAATTGTAGAGAGAAGACCATTAGGTGTATCGATGATAATAGAACCATCAAGTTTATTATAGGTGTTAAGAGGCCTATGTCAGTCAGAACTATTTCTGCTAAGCAACTTCAGAGATGTTTACAAAAGGGATGCAAATTGTTTGCTATTTCTATCAATGATTTTGAAGAACCAGTTGCTTGGAACACCAACTTAGATCATCCAATTTTGAAGGAATTCTCAGATGTATTTATTAAGGAGATTCCAGGAATCTTACCTAAAAGAGAAATTGATTTTAGGATTGATCTTTTTCCAGGAACCGAACCGATTTCCAAGACTCCTTACCGCATGACCGCTCAAGAATTAGTGGAACTCAAGGTTCAACTTGAGGAACTTCTTGAGAAGGGGCTTATTAGACCCAGTGTTTCACCTTGGGGAGCACCTGTTATCTTCGTCAAGAAGAAGGATGGATCTTTGAGGCTTTGTATCGACTATAGACAACTGAACAAAGCTACCATCAAAAATAGATATCCTTTGCCTTGCATCGATGATTTGTTTGATCAAGTGAAGGGTGCCAAGGTGTTTTCCAAGATTGATCTCAAATCTAGATACCATCAATTAAGGATTCAAAAAGCTGACATTCATAAAATAGCCTTTCACTCAAGGTATGGGCATTATGAATTCATGGTAGTGCCATTTGGGTTGACTAATGCACCATCAGTATTCATGAGTTTGATGCAGGGAGTATTCAGGACTTTCTTAGATAAGTTTGTGGTAGTGTTCCTTGATGACATTTTGGTATATTCTAACTCCTTGAAGGAGCATGAGCAGCATTTGAGGCAAGTCTTTGAATGTCTCCGCAGGAACAAGCTATATGTCAATCCTGAAAAATGTGAATTTTTCAAAACTGAAATAAGTTATTTGGGTCACATCATTACAGGAGATGGAATAGCTATTGATTCTGCTAAGATCAGGGCAATTGTAGAGTGGCCAACTCCTACCAATGTGTCTAAAGTACGAAGTTTTATGGGTCTGGCTAGCTACTACAGAAGATTTGTGGCTAATTTTTCAAAGATAGCCCATTCCATTACTTCTCTCTAGAGAAAGGGTAAGAAATTCATTTGGTCAGATAAATGTGAAGAAGCATTCCAACATCTTAAGGAACGTTTGACTAGTGCACCAATTTTAGTGGTACCTGATCCTTCTAAGGAATTTTTTGTGTGCACCAATGCCTCATTGGATGGTTTAGGGGCTGTCTTGATGCAGGACGGTAGGGTCATTGCTTATGAATCCAAGAAACTAAAGGATCATGAAATTAATTACCCTACTCATGATTTGGAACTCGCAGCAGTGATTCATGCTTTGACCAAATGGTGGCATTTTCTTCTTGGTCAACATTTTGAGCTACATACCGATCATAGAAGTCTACAATATTTGTTCATGCAGCCCAATCTTAATGCATGTCAGTGCAGATGGATGGAGTTTTTATGTGAGTATGACTTCAAAATTAAGTATATTCAGGGTAAAGAGAACAAAGTAGCGGATGCTCTTAGCAGAAGGTGTCATGAACTCTCTTCGTTGACCCTCACAATTGACTTGAAAGAGAGAATACTTCTGAATTTAGTTACTGATCCTTGGTACTTAGATGTCAAAGCAGTGATTGATAGTGGCAGTGTTTTAGAAGGCAAATTTGAGGGTTACTCTATCAGCACTGAAGGAATGATGACTTATCGAGGCAGCATATATGTGCCAGAAGTCAGGGATCTTCGGAACCTAGTTATGACTGAAGCACATAAGGCACCTTATTCAGCACATCTTGGTGTGAAGAAGATGCATGCTGATCTTAAGCAACATCACTACTAGCCGGGTATGAAGAGGGATATTGCTAATTTTGTGGCTAGATGCTTGGAGTGTCAGAGAGTAAAAGCTGAACATCAACATCCAACTAGTTTACTTCAATCTCACAGCATGCCTAAATGGAAATGGGATACCATATCCATAGATTTCATAGTGGGGTTACCATTTTCAGCTAGGCGACATGATGCCATTATGGTTGTTGTTGACTGGTTAACCAAAGTTGCCCATTTTATTCCCATAAGATCCACTTATAATGCTGCATTTATGGCACGGATTTATATGGAACAGGTTGTTAAGCTGCATGGGATTCCTAAGAAGATCATATCTGATAGGGATTTAGTTTTTACTTCATCTTTGTGGAGATCTTTACAGTGTGAATTAGGTACTCAGCTGAACTTTAGTTCAGCATATCATCCCGAAACTGACGGACAGACTGAGCGTGTCAATCAGATTTTGGAAGATATGCTTAGAATGTATGTGATGGATAGGCAAAATAGATGGGAAGAGTACTTGCATCTGGTTGAATTTTCTTACAACAATGGTTACCATAGTTTCTATAGGTATGGCTCCTTTCCAGGCTTTGTATGGAAGACCGTGTAGAACACCTTTAAGCTAGGACAATCTTGAGGACAGAATTCTTTTAGGTCCCGAGATGCTTCAAGATTTAGAATAGCAGGTTAAGCGCATCAGAGAACACCTATCTATAGCTCAAGATAGGCAGAAAAAGTATGCAGACCTACATAGGATTGAACATCAATTTGAAGTTGGGAATAAGGTATTTCTTCAGGTTAGGATCCAGAAAAGTCCTATTAAGTATGGTAAAGGGTCAAAATTGTCTCCAAGATTTGTGGGAACATTTGAGACCTTAAAACAAGTGGGTCTAGTTGCCTACAGACTTGCTTTGCCTCCCAGCCTTTCATGAATTCATGATGTATTTCATATTTCCGTCTTAAGGAAATACATACCTAACATTGCACACGTGCTAAATTGGAAAAATTTACACGTGGTAGATGGTCAACTGATGCTGGAACCAGTACAGATCATCTAGCAAAGAGAGCTAAATCTCAGAGGATGCAAGGTGGAGCAGGTAAAGGTGTTATGGGATCTTGATGATGTAGCTTCTGCAACTTGGGAAGATACAGGGACTATGAGAGCTAGACACATCCTCATTTGTTTACAAGCTTCCAGGAGTAAGCCTAGTCTAGTGGGGAAGGGTGTCATGCCCCTGATAGTATTAGGCTTTACTTTTTGATGTTATGTTATGTTATGTTGGATTTCTGGTTTGATTAGCATCATTTTATCTGGAACAATATTTATGATTAGATTTCTATGAGTTTGAACTCTGACTTCGTTCATTTGAATCTTTTTGTTTGGAATAAATATGGTTATCTCTGTAATAGGTATTTTGGTTCTGCTAGACACTCAGAGAATTTTGTCTATTTCTGTAGCTTAATGATATTTTCTGATGTCAGAATTGGTATAGACTGACTTTTGAATTAATGGAACTAGATAGTTCAGTAGAAATTTGAGTATTGGTATGATTATGAAAATAAGGACAACTTAAATGGTTAGTCAATTGTTTGATTATTGGTTCATTATTTTGGAATTCTAAATAATATGTTAAACATAATTAGAATAGGTTTTATTATTATGGATAAATGTGTCTTGATGTTGCAAACAGTATATAGAGATTGTTGTTACTTAATTGTAATCAAATTTTGAGTTCAAGTAAATAAATGTATATATATATATATATATATATATATATATATATATATATATATATATATATATATATATATATATATATATATATATATATATATATATATATATATATATATATATATATATATATATATATATATATATATATATAATTGTTTTAGAAATTATGTTGTTTTTCTTTAGCTAAAACTAAAGAACTATCTAAGTTAGCATACCCTATTGTGTATGTTAGTAGGAGGTTAATTTGTTGAGTGTTAGTATTTTGGCATTGTTAATGTGTTGTTATCATTGATGCTTAAGTTAGTTTTTTCTTAACCTAAGATCGACTAATGATACCTAACATAGATGTATATTATCTATCCCTAAGTCTTTCTATTTATGATCTGGCTTGAAGACATGACTTATCGGCAGGGTTTTAATTGCACTTGCATCGCATAGTGGTGTTAGTGGGGTTTAAGCTATTTTTGGGTTATGGGATTGTACTTTGATGGACATTTGGCAGGGAATGTTTTGCGTTTGCTGCAAGAGATAAGTTCGCATTGAATGAACCCATCAATGAAATTCATTTTTGTGTTTGATGTCCGCCATTAGCTCTGGTAAAGGAGTTGCAGTTGAATTATGACTCCATTTTTCACCATGTATTTCTGTCACAGTTTGGGTAAACAATTAGTAATGGATCCATCTCTCTGTTATATCTTATATGATAAGTTGCTTGGAATGGAAAGGGGTTTTCATGGTAAGTATTACCCTTTTGTTCATGGTCATTTGGGAAGTTTTGTGTTTCATACTGTTATCTCTGCATTTACGTTGTGGGCTCTTTTGCACGACACTTTGGCAGTCAGTGAAAAGGGATCTTTGTGGTTGAGATTAGGGTTCATCTGTGAAGCTCACCAGGCAGGGGCTAGCTTTGGCATTTCGGTCTTTGGATACCTCCCCACACAAATACCAGGCAGGGGCATTCTCTTACCTTATCCTCTGTTTCCATTTTTCTTTCTGCAAATGAAATAGTA
>BSBK01013952.1:2500-134162 GCA_027943335.1 Chamaecyparis obtusa | reverse complement strand
TAGAAGGGCTATTGGAGTGGATTGGTGGAAGATGAGTTGACCAGAATTGGTAAATTGGTGGAACATAGTAGATGCACCATATTAAGATGGAGGCTCTAGGTGCATTGAGAGGCCTAGAATAGAGTTGGTGCCAAGAGAAGTTAGAGGAAGTGAACTTGTTCAAAATTTCAGATGTGTTCGTTTTCTAAAGTCAGAGCACCCTATTTGACCCTTGAGTTGAGACTAATTCCTTGAGTAGATTCCAAGATGCTTGTAGAATCCTCAAGTTGAGTTGGGTTCCATGAGGGGATAGTAGAGGGCTCTGCATCAGATTTGCTTGGTTGAGAGAATCAGATACACATGAATACAATGTAGCACATAAATTTTGAATTCAGTTAAATGATGAATTACACATGTGAACACACATAGCACATAAAGCGTACATATATATTTTCTTAAGTCATGAAGCATACATGTAGCACATAGATTATAAAGTGTACCATGTTAATTCACTTAAGTTATGCACATAGCCCATACACATGAATTTAGGTTATGAAGAATGTACTTGAATAGACATGAATATACTTAAGGCATAAATCATACACATGAGTACATACACATAAGCATATTTACATATATCAATGAATAAATGAACACACAATTAACAAATTGGTTCAAATATCAAGTTTCATATATATCAAAATGAACAATAATTTTGTACATATTTACATGTCAACATATCTAGATACAATGTGGCATACACCATCTCAAAATGTGTTGTATGACATCGCAAAATAAGAAGTTCAACTACAAATGTTTCTAGGACATCCTACTCTACTGGTGGATCATCAAAATACAACCTCTTTGAAGTACTCTTTGGCTCTAATGGATCCTACATTTAAAAAAAAAAGTGAAACCCCAAGTTAGATTACTTAATTTATATGGTTTCTACAAATAAAAAATAAAAAATTCAGAATCATAGTCAACAATAATAAATAAAATTTAAACTAAAATTGAAATCTCATGTACCTCACCTCTTTGTCTCCTCCTACAGAAAGAAGACCTAATACATGTCCTTGGTAGTGAAGGAACAATGCCACCAATGTTGAATCTGACCTATATATGTTTGTGAACATGAGATTGATCTATGAGTTATACTATGTAATGTTAAATCCTTGGTAGTAAATCTATGTTTACAAGATAACTGAATTAACATTAAAACTTACCTGTGTTGAACTTTCTTCTAGAAATGTCAGCTGAGTCATCAACGATACAAACCCTTGGCATTCTACCTCCCTCAAACTAGGGGTCACCTAAAAAAGTCAAACAGATACTTCATACTATCATAACTTGATCATATTATATATACTTGATAGTAAAATACACATAAATAACTTTAGAAATATACGTACCATGGTGCTATCACTGAGAATTGAGATGTCGGTGACTCTATCATGGCATATATATTATTGTTAAAATTTAAGGAAACCAATGAGTACATTAAAACATATGTAGCATGGAAGTGTCAAGGCCTAATGATATGGCTAAAAGTGTGGACCCCTCCACCTATGTCATCTCCTCCTCTGTCATCAACTAAAGATAAATGTGACACATAAAAAAACATAAGTGGGAAATTATTATAAGAAAATTCTACTAAAAATATGAACATTTAAAATGAAATACAATGTAAAAAGTGAACGGTTTACCCTTACCATAACAGTAGGAGTCCATGGATCTATATGCCCCTGATGCACATCTTCATGAGGTGCTTCAGTGCCTATAGTGTGCTGAGTAGTATTGTCCACCTCAAAGATGTAGTTATATGCATCACTATCATTCAGGGGACCTAAGCACAGATTCTTTCACATAATACAAGTGTGGGGTACACAAACATGTGAGCTCATGGAGGATGTGGAAGGGCCAGAAGCATCAGGATGGGGAGGCAACAATGTCATGCTCTATGTAACCAGTAGATCACTCAAGGTGTGAATAGCTCGAATAGTCTGTGAGCCGGCCTCAACAATAATATCAGGATGCTGCACTGTAGGAGGTGGTGAAATCTCAGGAGGGGGGACATATATGTGGGATTTCACCTGGTGTGCCCATGGTGTGTCCTGAGGAGTGCCTAAGCCTACACCCTATTTTGGTCTCATAATCCAATAATTGACCTTGTGACCAAGCATAAATTCAGCATATAATTTTTTAATGAAATAAAATGGGACATCCAAATTGTTGTGAGGTGGTCTATCAAAAACCATCCACTAGCAGTCCCAAAAGTTGTCATGTATTACACCATTTGTGCACCATTTAATTGACAACTTGGGTTTTTTAGGGTCCACTTTTAGACCAGTTTTGGGATCCACAAAAAGATTACATACATCATGGTTTTTTATGTTTAGGTACATGACTTAATCATAGTCGAGCCCATCGTCAAACTGGGCGTGCATGGAATCGCGCCAAAGAAGTGCAACACTATGTTGCTCTATAAGTTTCTCCATATTTTCAATACTGGAGTTCAATGTCAAAAACATGGGGCACAATGTGGGGATATTGGCATATGTGGTTTCAATTCCTCTAAGCTGATTTAGATTGTCTCATATTAGATCCTCTAAATGATGAGGGTTTGAGACTGGTTCATCTTCTAAAAATGGGGGATTGTTGGGAGGTGGTTGTGGATTATTTGTGGGATCATTGGGAAGGTTTTTTGATTGATTTGGGTCCATGTCTGATTACAATTAGAACACAAATTGATAATTACAATCAATTTCAAAAAATAATAAAAAATTCATTTTTTAAACCCTAATTTTTATATAAAAAACTACAAATTTCTATTAAAACACAATAAAAACAATAAAAAATTAATATTGAACTTAACTTATGATATTAGCAAAATCAGATATATGATTAGAACGGATATGTGAAAGCCCTAAGCTGCGTTTAATGTTTTCACAATGAAATGTTCAATGCGGCTAGGCAATATAAATTTAAATTATTTGCAAAAATTGGATATCCAATAATATCAGATATTCGATATTATCAGATATCCAATAATATTGGATATCTGATTAGGCCTATGCTTTGGCCTTTGGCTTGGCCAGGTGTACTAACACCCAAGCCTACTAAAAAGTCAAAAAATGGATTAGTATGCTTTTGGAGTGAAAAGTTTATTTTTTCACATCACCACTTTTTGGCATACCATGATCCTGCACATACCCAATTGTCTAATGAGAGACCTTTAATTACTTATATGCTTTGAATTTTTGATCCCATTTTCCATTTTGAATCTAAACAATTGAAATTTTAGAGAAAACTTTGCATTGACAACTTTTTCTCCAAACAACTTGTTTATATTATCCCAAATATCAGTATAAGTGTTATCTAGATCTATGTGATGAAGTTCAGAATCTACAAGAGAAAAACCAATAATAGCCTTGGCTTTATCATCTCTACCATTCCACTCCAACAATTTATTTGCATATGTAGGTGTTTTTTTTTTTTTTTTCTGCTTACTATGCCCCGTAGGTTTTTATTCATTAATTGTATTTGTATTTTTATTCTTCATGTATGAAAATTGAAACTAGAGTATTTATCTAATGGAATCTCCATTGAACAACAACACTAGGAACTCATTTTTTCTTACTGCCAACCACTCACAAAATTGAAAATACCATGTATTATATACTTGGTTGAAAGTATGTACTTACTATATTTTGGTTGTATTAGAAACAAAGTGCATCACCAAGAGTCTTCGATCAAAATGACCATCAGGTGACTATCTGACACCAATCAATATTGAAGCACAAGCCCATATATAGTAAAATTGACTGCCAATGTAATTTTGTCCCCTCATATCCATATTTTTATTGGTGTGAACTCAAGAAAATACCAAATCCTATCTGTAAACTGCAAGCGAAAAAGAAAATAAGTTCTGTAGGAGGTGGAGGTTGAGGGAAGAGAAAAGCCACCAAAGCAGTCTCACGCTCACAAAAAGAAGGGTTGTAATTTCCCATTGGTTGAATTGCTAACTTTCTCAAGGTAGGGAAGTATGTAGAGTGCATAGGATCAGGGGCCCTTGTCTATATGGTTGTCATTTTAGAGTATCTCACTGCAGAGGTTTTTGCGTTGGCTGGAAATGTTGCACGAGACAACACTGTTAGAAATGATGAAGAGTTGATAAAGTTGTTGGGTTATGTGAAAATTGCTAATGGAGGTGTACTGCCCAATATTCATGGCATTCCATTACCGAAAAAGGTTGGGAAGGAAAAATCTCACACATTTCATTTTCAACGCTCTGATACCAAATGTGAGGAGATAAAACATTCAATTTTATATTCATTCTGATCAAAGACAAGGTATATATATACATGGAGAGAGTAGATTAGTTATGGAGGATGGAGTAGTTACGTACTCGTAACAAATGGCCTAAGTAGTTACATAGTTACAATTGTTCACAAATAGGCCAAATTACATGTTGTCAATGTATTATGCCAATATACCTAGTTTGGGTGAATATGGTTGGTTAAAAATCTAACATTGTTGTTATCATCATGTGTTTACCAAAGCATGTTCTCTCAAAGGGGCCTTCACACAAAGGCCCATGGGTTTGTGTGAACCCCCTTCATATGAAGGGGTGTTCGAGCAAAGGCCCCAAATTTGGCCTTCATCCCCAAATCCAACAAATTTTTTTAAATTTATATCTTTTGATGGTCTCAATCAATGACCAAATAAAAAAATATTCTCAACCCCAAATTTCAGATGATGCTACTCAAAACAAGCTTTACAATGACTATGATTTTAATTTATATTGAGTTTATTGTGATTTTCTATTTTTAGTTTAATTAAACATAGGTTGTTTGACCATTTAGCAACTTTCCTCTTCGATAGTTCAAGAAAAATATTAAATTAGAAAAAAAATATTAAAAATATCTACAAAATAGGTATTTAGATGTTACTTTGAACTATCAAAAAAAGAAAAAATAAATTATGATATATACAGATCAAGTTAGAGCGATCCACATTAACCTATGTCCAAATTATAGTTAATGTCACTTCATAACTCAATAAACTATATAATATTCAACCAAATTGAACAAAACCAATTAGATTCTCTAGATATTGGTGTTACAAACCTAACTTTAAGAGAATTATGTTTTTATCAAATTTAGAAAAAAAAAGTTATATTGATCAAAGTGAGTGTCACTCCTTAAAAATGTTGATTTTTCAAACAAACCACTTTTCATAGGAGAAGGAACAATAGATACAAATTAATTCCAAAATAAAATAAAAAAATTAAAAAAAATAGACACAAAATGCTAAAACTAGTTTACATCAATTACAAATTCTTAAAGATTTTGTAGCAATCACTAGTAAATTTTAGCTTGTTTTTCGACGAGATTTAGTCGATTATTAGATGCCCATTGGTTGGATAATCGACTATAACGGTCATCAAAGTTTTTTAGTTGGTAATATGACACATTAAGTTTTAGTCAAAATTGTGAGGTCAACAGTGGTTGAATTATTGACGGAGCTGACGTTGAAATCATTGCTTCAACCTAGAAGAATTGCCTGTTATATTGTTTACCTCTGCGACCATGTTGGTCGAAAGTGTGACGTACAATCATTGTAATAAACATCGACTATATAGCTTTCTCATCAATATGTCTACTCTTTGATGGTCGAAAAAGTGACCAAAAAGTTAATTTATATACATTTATATACATACATACATACATATATATATATATATATATATATATATATATATATATATATATATATTGATTATCAAATTAAGCACATCAATATTATGTCTTTGTTGTTTACTATTTGGGAAAGGATTTCTCAAACTTCCACTCTCCACCACCTGCCATTTCCACCTTAGCATTCCCATTTCTTGGAGATACTTCTCATCGTGTATGACAAGGTAGAGTTCCTTGTCCATTTCTAGCTATACATCTTCTTTCCTCAATCCTACATGCAATACATATGTGACTATGAAGAAAGATAAGAGAGAATAGATGCACCACTAATGTCCAACCCTCTCATTTTTTTCAATACTAATATAGAAACTAAGATAAAGATATTTGTGAAGGTTTTATAAACATAGGTCACTGAATCATTATCTCTGCACTGGTACTCAATCTAGAAACCCTTTTATGTATATAGACAATAGAAAATCTCCACAAGAATCCCTTCTGGCCTCCACTGCATATATGTCTTCTCAAAATCTTAAAAATCGGCCCATCATTGATTCTCATTAATGTACCAATTTGGATAGTAAAGTCTAATTTAATTTGTCCGTGGACTGATACTTTAAATTATTGAGCTTCTCTTTGTTTCGAGAAGAGTATAACATTCTCTACGTAATAGGGCCAACCATGTGAAGGTGGAAGCTCATTTGGCCCCTCCTAGGAGCCTCTTATGACCCTTTAAGACATTTTAAGACCTCTAAGATGTATTCTTAGGGATTGTAAATAGTCGTAAAGGGTCATAAGGGATCTTGGGACACAACAATTGAGAAACATAATTGTAGGCATCGTGGTCACAATTTTTTGGAGACAACGTAATTGAGTTCTATACCCAGATGATGGAGAGAAACTCCTGCACCTCTGATTCCAAGTTGACTACATCTGTTGCTCATGAATACAAGGTCCTCCAATAGATGTATTCAAGTTGGAATCAGGGGTGCAGAAATTGCTCTCCATCACTTGGGTACACATCTCAGTTACGTTGTCTCCAAAAGATTGTGACTATGATGCCTACAATTATGTTTCTCAGCTATTGTGAAATCTACATTTATGTTTCTCAGCTGTCGTGTTTATGTGCATGTTCTTTTATGTGTTTTGGATAGTAAGTCTAATTTAATTTTTCTATGGACTAAGACCTTAAATCATGTAATGAGGAGGAATAGAGCACTAGTATATGGAAATTTCATTATTTAATAATAAAAATCTATTAAAATGTTTATACCTTCTCTCATTTGCTGGTGTAATTCCTCTTTGAGTATCCCCTTTCTCCTTTGCATCCAAAATGAACTCATTCCAATCCCTCACTGGAATAAAGGGAGGATGCTCAAACTTCAGTGAGAATTCATACCACGCAACGTTCATAGATTACATTCAATGTGTTATTTACGTTCGTAAATTAGTGTTGCATTCAAATTTGTGGATGGTGCATGGTACAAAGCCTTGCTCAAGCTTGAAAATGATAGTCAATCCATAGTCAAGGTCAAGGAAGAAATGGAATAACCAAGAAAACACTATACTTTAAATCATGTGATTGATAGTATATTGGAGCTCACTTGAGGCATAAACATGAAGAATTATTCTAAAAAAGAATGTAAACCATATATATGTGCACTTGAGGCAAAGAGAAGTTACATCATATCCATATTAAAATATTAGTTACAATATGAAAATACTAAACTAACTAATTCTTGAGTTCATCTCTGCATATGGTCACAACAAAGATATGCGATTACAATATAGAGAAGGCATTGTAAAAATATAATTTCAAAATTTGCCCTAGCCTGACACGTTTTGCACTCAAATCCTTCATCGCAGATAAGTGGAGATGGGTGGATAGATGCAGATGATTTTTCATCGACCCAACTAAAGTATCTACAACCATTATTTCCCTGTGATGCCCAGTCTACATTAGTTCTTATATTATAATGAATAGTATTTACATTACAAACATTAAATATATACACATTAGCAACCTTTTTTCTATTTGAGAAGCACCAAAATTGTCAGCCAGGGTTGTTCGGTGTCCATGAAGTCTTCAACACACACTTCCCACCACCACATTGACAGTTTGGCACATTGACAAGAGTCATCGAGCTTATATATCAATAATGCATCGCACCATTGTTACTACATTTATTATTTTTATATGAAATACACCAAGGAGTACCATCATAAATATTAACCAAATTTACAATAATGAAAAGTAAACCTAAATCAAATACCTCATTTTTTTATCAGCATGTGTAGTCTCTGTGTATATGAAAAATGAAAGAAATATGAAGTTGAAATAAAACAGTGAAAAAACTAGTATTCCACATAGACTGAATGAAATATACCATCAAAAGAAGGTGACAAAATCTTGTCACAAAGTATAGACATAGGAAATCAAAAAGGGACAAAAGACAATAAATAAGAAAAATCATTACGACTATAGAAAAATAATTTATACTATAATAAAAAAAAGAAACACTCTTTGTCAACAATTTTCAAAATCATTAGGACTATAGAAAAATAATTAAGACTATACAAAATCAAATTTTAGAAATGGATGGTTCTGATGCTTTTCCATTACAACAATTGAGCATTCATCATTTGGTGTTGTGTATTCCATTTAAGTATGTCAACAATGTTCAAAATCCTGTCAGCAAGCACATACAAGAAATAAGAAAAATCATTAGGACTATAGAAAAATTAAGTTCTAGAAATGGACGGTTTTGATATTGCTTTGCAATTACAACAATTGAGCATTCATCATTTGGTACTTCTTGGTGTATTTTATTTAAGTTTACTAATGGAGAATTAGTAGTAAAAGCATTGTATTCCATTGTATTCCATTACAAACAGAGACTTAGTAGTAAAAGCATGTCCTTTGCTTTACTAGTTTAATCTAGTTTAAGAATGGTTTGTTTCATGTTTGAATGTACCATTGAATAAAGCTTGGCTATATTAAGTACAATCTTAAGACTCGTGACTCTTCAAATTCTCTTATTTCCTTCAGACCTCCAAACATGTGTACTATGAGTAGCCCTCCAACAAATGGACTTGTGATGATTTTCACAATAGTACATGTGTTGTAGGAAAGATCACAGTACTGCTTAGGAAAATCTGAATGCTTAGGTATTTGTACCCATAGAAAACTATGCCCCCATGTCCCATGGGATGCCATGCCTCCTCCAATGTTTATGTCATACACCCTGCGGTAGTCAGACCGTGTGTCATGCCTATGCAAAGAGTATTTATTACATAATTTTCAAAGATGATATAAAGATATTATATTTTATACTTAGCAAGATTTTAATATTAATATGCTTAGCAAGATCTTGCTAAGTATAAAATATAATCTTGATTATACATAATCTTGCTAAGGAAAAAATGGTGAATTTCATTTCTCATTTCATTATTTCATTTGTGAAAAAAAGAAGTAAGTCTGGCTCTCCAACGACCACAACCGATTTCATGTTGGTTGGATCAGTTGGAAGACTTTTTGGAAGTGGTTTTTAAACCTTGTCTAATCACGGGATTGGCACAAGGAGATGATCTTCCAAGAAGCGTTGAATAAAAGAAACCCCAAAAACATTTTGAATATGTTTTTTTTATCATACTCTATCTGTTGCAAATAGGTAGATGGATTGATCATTCCGCAAGTTCATTGTATGCATTGTTTATTCGAATCCATCTTAGTTTTGACTGTCATTTGATTTCAAGTTTGTTAGAAAGTAAAGATCCCCAAGATAACTAAGAGGGGGGGTGAATCAGTTATCAGATAGTTTATCCATTCAACATCTTTAAACAATATAATCAATGTACTGATCAACCATAGAAAGATAATCATACACAATTGCACAATAACACAAGATATGTTGACTAGGGAACCTCTTGAAAAGAGTAAACCCCGGTGGGAATGATGCCCACAAAATGATGCACTAATATGAAAGTTCCTTGTTAGAGGATGGACCTTGTTAGGAGTCTTATGAAATATATTTAGTACATATAAATCCCTATTAGGAGATTTTGAATCCCTGTTAAAAGATTCTAACCCAGTTAAGAGTTTATGGAAGATAGAAGGACCCACTGCCCAAATAGCTTCAAGGCAAGATCTTTGAACCCACTGTCCAAAAAATCTTAGAATTATTCAATAGAATAATATGAAATATATTACCTCCTTCACACTGTGACAAAACTACACTCTCTACTACACAAGATCACAATTCTAGATCTCTGTACTCACAAGTCTTCCTTCATCACTGAATTAGCTCTTTTCTTCACTTCATGCATATATTCGCATCTCACTCTTCATAGTACACATTACAATAAGGAAAAAATTCCTTCTTATATACCAAACTCAAATGATTACAAATGAGTCAGTCCTCAATTACAAAATAATAAATTCTACACGCTACACACAGAATTCACATAAAACTGTCGGCTTCCAGTTACTGTAACTTTCTCCAAAGATATCCTCAAAGTTTGCATTGTGAACCATGTCATCATTAATGAGTTTCCAACATCCCTTTAACTTTGCAAAATTAGATTCCATCCCAGCTAAGAGATATCCTCCGATTTCTGAACATCGCTACACAGAAACACTGTCTAAACACTGCTTTCACCAAAATGCTCATAACTCTTACAAATAAATGAATTTATTTTTGTGTTGTTAACCATAGGTTAATAACACACCAAATAACATACCATCAACTGTGCAAAATCCAATCTACAATAAAACATGTGTGCAAAACAAAATTGTACCTACTTTCCTGCTAATATCCAGAATATCACTGTGTTGACATCAATGACAATCCAAGTCATGAATGCAACAACAACTGCTATAGAATGACTACCAAAACACTTTTCATTCATTCCTAACAATCTCCCCCATTGGCATTGATGGAAACATAGATGAAAAACATCCAATGTTCCAAAAATCCAATACTGCAACATCACTGCAAAATATCAAATTAAATCTTGCTTCATTTTCCTATTCAACTCTCTCATACAATCCACAATATTTTTCATGTATATCTCTCCCCAATTGGCATCAATGATAGAAATTATATCACTAAGTCAACAACAACTTAATGTCAAAAGACACTTTTCAGAAGAATACAATAACAAGAGTCCTCATGACTCAACTCATAAACTCCCCCATAGAGGAAGTTCCAACATCCAATCCAGAAGAAAGATAGGTCTCATATACCACTAGATGGATGCAATCATCTGCATCAATTCTCAAAAGTAGGTTGAGGCATAACCCCAAGCATACCTCTTAGATACACAAATGTATCCTTAGGTAAAGGCTTTGTAAATATATCTGCTATCTGCTCCTTTGTACTTATGTACTCCAATCTTACTTCTTTTTCTGCAACTTTCTCTCTTACAACATGATACTTGATCTCAATATGTTTAGTCTTAGAATGTAAAATAGGATTTTTTGACATACTCACTGTACTGGTGTTATCACAATGTATAACAATAGGCTCATCAAACTTTATTCTAATATCCTTCAACATCTGCTTCGTCCAAATAATTTGATTACAATTATTTGCTACTACAACATATTCCGCTTTTGCTATGCTTTGTGAAGTACAATTATGCTTCTTACTTAGCCAAGAGACCAATTTTTCTCCAAGAAAAAAGGCTCCACCACTGGTGCTTTTCTTGTCATCAACGCTGCCTCCTCAATCTGCATCAGTATAGGCACATAAAGTAAAATCTTCAGAATTCTCATACCATAATCCATAATCCATTGTTCCTTTCAGATATCTCAGTATCCTCTTTACTACTACATAATGTGATTCTCTAGGTTCTACTTGAAATCTTGCTACAATCCCCACTGAATGTGCTATATCAAGTCTTGTATGTGTCAAGTACTGCAATCCTCCAATCATAGATATGTACTTTTTCTGCTCAACTGCTGATGTCTCATCTTTGCTAGATAACTTATGTCCAGTTACCATAGGTGTTCCAATAGGTTTAGAATCTTCCATTCCAAATCTTTTCAATAATTCATTTAAATACTTAGTCTGACTTACAAATATACTTTCCTTGCTTTGTGTTATCTGTAATCCCAAAAAATATTTCATTTCTCCAATCATGCTCATCTCAAATTCAGTCTTCATTTCATCTTCAAATTTGTCACTAGCTTCATCTTCTCCTCCAAAGATAATATCATCAACAAATATAACTATAACCAACAAACCATTCTCAATTTCTTTTCTATATAAGTTACTATCTGCTATTCCTTTTATAAATCCCAATTTCAATAAATACTTATCCAATCTTGCATACCAGGTTCTAGGTGCTTGTTTTAATCCATATAAAGCTTTCTTTAACTTAAATACCACATCTCCTTCTTGTGTCAAAGGAAAACCTTCAGGCTTCTCAAAGTAGACTTCTTCTTCCAATTCACCATTCAAAAATGCTGACTTCACATCCATCTGATACACTCTAAATTTCTTGTAAGTTGCATATGCTAGAAACATTCTCACTGCTTCAAGTCTGGCCATAGGTGCAAAAGTTTCTTCATAGTCAATTCCTTCTTGTTGTGAATATCCTTTACATACCAATCTTGCTTTGTTTCTTATCACTTCTCCTTGTTCATTCATCTTGTTTCTGAATACCCACTTTGTTCCAATCACATTCTTGTCTTTAGGTCTAGGGACCAATTTCCATGTCTTGTTTTTTTTAATCTGCTCTAGTTCTTCTTTCATAGCATTGATCCAATGTTCATCTTCACAAGCTTCATTAGTAGTCTTAGGTTCAATTTGATAAATCAAACATAAATGTACCTTATTTCGAGTCAAAACTCCTCTATCTAAACTTCCAATAACTTTCTCAATAGGGTGATGTCTTGAAGTATACCTGTTAGGTGTCATAGTTACTGATCTTGTTCTGACTGTAGATTCTTCTCTGCTTTCTTCTCTATTTTCTTCTCTATTTTCTTTTTGTCTTCTTTGGTATGACTTTCATTCAACAAATCACTGTTAGTTTCAAAAAATAATTTTGCATTTTCAATGTTAGGCTGAGGTTGTGCTTCTCCATCAGATTCATAATCAAGAATTCTTTCTTGAATTTTAAACTTCTCATCAACTTTTACATTTGCACTTTCAACAATAGTCTTAGTTCTTTTGTTATAACATCTATATGCTTTGCTTTTTAAATAATATCCAAGAAATATTCCTTCATCACTTCTAGGATCAAACTTTCCTATATCATCATCTCTCTTTATATAACATTTACTTCCAAAAATTCTAAAATACTTAATTGAGGGTGTATCTCCAAACCATAATTCATAAGGTGTCTTGTTTGTATCTGCTCTGATTTGTACTCTATTCATAGTGTATACTATTGTGTTCACTGCTTCTCTCCAAAAAGTCTTAGCCAAATCATTTTCAAACAACATAGCTCTTGTTGCTTCAGTTATTGACCTGTTCCTTCTTTCTGCAATACCATTTTGTTCTGGCGTTCTAGGGGCTGAAAGTTGTCTCTTAATACCATTCATTTCACAAAAGGTGTTAAACTCTCTAGATGTAATTTCACCACCTCTATCATATCTTAGACACTTAATCTTCATTCCAGATTCATTCTCAATTTTTCTTTTCATGATCTTAAATTTATCAAATGCTTCAGATTTTTCTTTCAAAAATGCAATCCACATCATTCTTGTAAAATCATCAACAAGAATCATAAAATACCTTTCACCATAGAATCCTCTAGTCCTAGTAGGACCACTCAAGTCTGTATGAACAATCTCCAACTTCTCTGTCGATGTGAACTTCTTGTTGGGAAATAAACTCCTTTTCTACTTTGCCATCATACATTCTTTGCAAATCATGTTAGTAGGTTTCATAATTCTAGGTAAATCTCTTACTGCATGTGTAGTGCTCACCTTGACAATATTACCAAAGTTTATATGACAAAACCTTTTATGCCATAACCAACTGTCATCAATCCTAGCTATCAAACATGTCATTTCAATAGGATTCAACTGATAACCCTTATCAGCCAATTGTCTTAGAAAACCAAACTTGATAACCCTTATCAGCCAATTGTCCAATGCTTAGTAGATTATGTCTTAGTCCATCAACAAAGTAAACATCATCAGTGTTAGTCTTTCCATCAGGAGTAATAGATCCTATACCCTTAATCAAACAAGGTGAATTATTACCAACCCTAACAATTCCTCCATCATAATTATCTAACTTAAAAAACTTTCTTTTATCTCTAGTCATATGATGTGAACAACCACTATCTATAATCCAATCAGATTTCTTTTCAACTTGTGAAACTAATGCTTTTTCTTCCCTTTTATCAAATTTAGAACTTTCTTCTTTAATTGCTACAAATCCTATTTCCTCAAAGTTATCATTATCACTGTCACTTAAATGTTTTTCAATTCCTGCTTCAAAATCTTCATCATTTGCATAATAACATTCTTTAGATCTCCTAGGTTTAAAGTTGCTTCTATACTTCTTAACTCTTTTAGGACATTTAGATGCAAAATGACCATATTCTTGACAAGTCCAACATTTAAAGATTTTCTTACCATCTGGTTCTCTTTTTACAAGTAATGCAATACCTTCTTCAATCTTCTTATCTTCCTCAGATCTGCTACTACTGGCATAATCTCCATTCACACTATTCTTGTAGGTCTAATGCTAAGAGCACTGAATGCTATTTCCATTCTAGGTAGCTCTCCTGATAATCTCAAGTTCATCTCTGTTATTTCTAATCTTCCAAGAAGAGTCTCTCTTGAAAATTTTGATGTACAAGGTATCACTTGTTCAATCATCTATGTTGTCTGCTTGAATACTGGTGTCAAAGTTCTCAGAATTTTCCATATCACTTCATTCTCTATCTTATCACCTCCACAAGACTTTATTCCTATCACAATCTTAGACATCCTACCAATATAACTTCTAATAGATTCATCTTCCATCATTCTGATATCTTCAAATGCACAAATCCAATTATGTTATCTAGCCTTCTTTGCATGTTCATCACCTTCAAAAGTAGAATGTAAAGCTTTCCAAATTGCATGAGATGTTTTCAAACATCTTACCTGACTATATTCATTCTCCGGTAGTGCTGAGAAAAGTGCTTCTCTTGCAAGTATGTTACACATGAATAGATCTAGTTCATCTTTAGTTCCTACCTCTAGATTGTCTTCCTCAATGATAGTCTTCTCATTCTTTGTAATCAACCAATAACTTGGTCCTAAACACAATAGATGTGTCTTCATATTTTCTTTCTAGCTGTCAAAATTTACTCCATCAAACTTAGGGATTTTTTTTTTGAAATTCACCATGGATTTCCTTAAGTTGTTAAACTTTTCTTTCAAGGACCTACTGCTCTGATACCAATTGTTAGAAAGTAAAGATCCCCAAGAGAACTGAGAGGGGGGGGGTGAATCAGTTATCAAATAATTTATCCATTCAAAAGCTTTAAAAAATATAATCAATGTATTGATCAACCATAGAAACATAATCATACATAATTGCACAATAACACAAGATATGTTGACTAGGGAACCTCTTGAAAAGAGTAAACCCCGGTGGGAATGATGCCCACAAAATGATGCACTAATATGAAAGTTCCTTGTTAGAGGATGGAACCTGTTAGGAGTCTTATAAAATACATTCAGTACATATAAATCCCTGTTAGGAGATTTTGAATCCCTGTTAAAAGATTCTAACCCGGTTAAGAGTTTATGGAAGACAAAAGGACCCACTGCCCAAACAACTTCAAGGCAAGATCTCTGAACCCATTGTCCAACAGATCTTAGAATTATTCAATAGAATAATATGAAATATATTACCTCCTTCACACTGTGCCAAAACTACACTCTCTGCTACACAAGATCACAATTCTAGATCTCTGTACTCACAAGTCTTCCTTCATCACTGAATTAGCTCTTTTCTTCACTTCATGCATATATTCGCATATCACTCTTCATAGTACACATTACAATAAGGAAAAAATTCCTTCTTATATACCAAACTCAAATGATTACAAATGAGTCGGTCCTCAATTACAAAATAATAAATTCTACACGCTACACACAAAATTCACATAAAATTGTCGGCTTCCAGTTACTTTAACTTTCTCCAAACATATCCTCAAAGTTTTTGCTATGAACCACATCATCATTAATGAGTCTCCAAAATCCCTTTAACTACACAAAATCAGATTCCATCCCAGCTAATAGATATCCTCTGATTTCTGAACATCGCTACACAGAAACACTGTCTAAACACTCCTTTCACCAAAATGCTCATAACTCTTACAAATGAATGAATTTATTTTTGCACTATTAACCATAGGTTAATAACACACCAAAGAACATACCATCAAATTTGCAAAAGCCAATCTACAATAAAACATGTGGGAAAAACAAAACTATACCTGCTTTCCTGCTAATATCCAGAATATCATTGTGTTGACATCAATGACAATCCAAGTCATGAATGCAACAACAACTGCTATAGAATGACTGCCAAAACACTTTGCATTCATTCCTAAAAAAAATTTAGTTACATTTACACAGTCGGTTATGAACTGAACACATGGCTTGACTGTCATAGCAAACCCGATCATGTAATGGTTAGAGAGTTTTAATGTCACTACAGGTTCATTTGCGCATCCACAGTTCTTGTTAGAGTTCATTAAACTAGACTTTGCAAACATTGTATTTTAAATTTGGTGTTGATCTATGCAAGAACCCAACCTTACTGATAGACCTACTTGGGAAAATCTATAGTTGGCTTTGTAACGTAGGAACATTTCCAAGCATTAGTTTTACCATGGCAATGTATGAGAAGGACAATTCATGATGGCTACTATAATACATATATTTTTCACAAAGGCAAAGAGTAATTTTAGTTAATACCACTAACTTTCAAGGATAAAGACAAGATAATAATGTGTTTTGGTCATACTATTCCTCTTCATAAGCAAGGAAACATTGTAGGTGATACAGGTTGGTATGGGCATCAAGCATACAAACATGGATTGACTAGGACAATGCTGAACAGTCCTAGAAATGTAGACTTTTTGGATTTGAACTATGTTCAAATAGGTATAGTCAAGTGTCCTATTGAAGGGAAGCCAGTAAACAACCATATTTAGATGTGGACGGACAGTGCCCCTGATAAGAATCACTTTACTTGAATATTGTGCCATGTTCGTAATCTCGGAGCTGTGTCCATTTGATTAATTCTCCAAATTTTGGTTGCACTCCTTGCAGTGGTTGACATTTTCCTAATTATAGGGTTTGAATTTCACAATAGAAGGAAATCAATAGTAAGATTAAATTTTGGTATGTAGGATTTGCATTGCCTATATACATTTGTGACCAAAGATATGGACTAATCTATAGTGCCTCCAAAGCTTCTACTCAAAAGAATCTTCTCACCACTCAAAGACCATGCCCATATTGATTCTCACTGTAGCTTTAAATTCTTTACCCTCTACTTAAATGCTAAAGATAGCACAAATGTTGAAGGATGTCAAGCATGAATAGGAATACAATAACAATATTACTCTCTTACATGTAGCAAAGATATACAAAAGAATCTTCTCTCCACTCAAAGACCATGCAAGCTTTTATTCTCCTAGTAGCCTTAAAATTTTGTATCTTCCACTTAAATAATGAAGATGGCACAATGTTGAAGAATCTCTATTGTGAGTTTAGAAAACAACAACACTACTACAATGCACGTAGCATAGGTATTCTATTAGTTTTGGCTAGAGGTGTAAGTTGAAATATTATTCAATTTGAATAGAAGCTTTGAATAACTTCCAATAGCTACAACATGAATGGAGTGACTACATTAAACTTATTCTATATTAGGTTTTCCATGTAACAAGAATAGAATTCAAGATTAGAAGTATTAATTTAATAGAGTTCTAGAACGTGACTCTTAAGTGCTTCTAAAATCTACTGAAATTTGTAATAGACCCACAATGGATATTTCATATCCTCTCTCAACGTGTTCCATAAGGATTCTAATGCATTTGATCACAATCTCATCATGACTCGTAATCCACAATGATCTAATATGTTAAAATTTCACTCCAATCGCCATTCCCATCCCTGTACCCTTTGTTGCATCCCATACTTATGGTTCATGAAGCAATATATATGCTACTAAACTAAGCACTTGGTAGGAATTGAACTAGTGACCACTGGATGGGAAATACGCATTTTGGGCCCATAAACACAGTTCAAATATATAGCTGAATACAATAAAAGTGTAGGAATTGACTTACCTATTGAACACACGTAGTGGGAAAGTAGACCCCATGGCCAAACTTCCAACATTCTTTGGATGTGAAGACAAGATAATAATGTGTTTTGGTGATACTATTCCTCTTTATAAGCAAAGAAACATTGCAGGTGAAAATGAAACTAGTTACAAATTACAGTTTGAAAATGAAATCTCATTCCTTTCTCCCTACAACTACAAACTGAAACTAGAAAATAAAAACCCTTTTCCCATAGCCCAAAATCTCCAGCCAAAAAGGTGGAAAATAACCCCTCAACCTCTGTTCCTTTGCCAAAAATTACAATTTAAAATCACTCTCCAAGAAAGCCCCTCTATTTTCAGTCACTTTTCAATTACATAACTGATTCTTGAAATATTTCATCTTTTTCTCCTTCCCATAACACTTCTCCTGAAGAATATTAGAACATTATAATAATTTAAAAATTATCAAATGTTTTAATGTCTCCACCTTATCATATAGATTTCTAATATTTATGTTTCCGCATTTGAAAATAAATGACAGATTTGACAGTACTGTATACAGTCATTCATATCTCACAAACTAGGTAGAATTTTGATGATCGCTCTAGTGAGAATGTGGAAAATTAGGATTTCAAAAAACTATTCAAAACTAAGCATGATTCAATGGTGCAATTGGAAGTTATGCCCCCCGCATTGACACTATTTTTCCTAGGCAGTCAATCATCCCATTTCAACAAATCTTGATATGTTTTTCACAACCCACCTGATAACATATAGAAATGTTAGACCATTTATGTTAAATAGATATTTCCTTGGCTCCAAATAGATGCATTCATCTTCTACAACTGTGAGCTCTGAGTGGTCCAATCTATTCATTTGCATGCATGTTTTCCTATTGGCATATGGTTGATTGCTGCCTCATTAATGTTGTGTTCTCATTGTTTAACATGCAATAGAAAAGCATTGAGAACCTTCATCGAGCACATTAGATGGAATATCAATATTCATTTTAAAATGTATGATGCCAATAGCTGTTGCCAGTGCTCCCATCACCGACAATCATGAGTTTGAAATTTGGGTAGTCTGCGTGTTGGCGGTTACACAAGAAAAGCTGGACCCAAGCTTTTGGATTAGGTTGAGCCTTTTCTTCACTTCGTGCCTTACATACCCATGGATCACACTTTTTTAAACATAATTTTTCACTAGCATGGGAAATAGGGGAATCGAAGAACCCTTGAATTTGAACCTCTCAATTGGGCCCACATCTTTAAAAATAGTGCTCTTTGGTTAAACTTGCGCTTTGAACATACTGAACCAGTGAACTAAATTTTGAATCTTTGAACCTGCACTTGAACTTGAATCTCTGAACCTGTGAATCTTCTTATGCAAACTAAACCACTTCAAACCTCTTTGAATCTTGGTTTGAAGTAGTTCAAAGAGGTTCAACACCCTAAACTTGAAATTTTATTTTCGGGGTCTATATGGGTACCAACATGCCGTCAAAATTCAAACCATCTTCAACCTGTGCAAAACCACAACACAGTAAATGATATAGACCAAGAAGACATTTCTATCCCAGATATTGTGAAAAAGCTTGGCTTTTTCAAACCAGTGCCTCCCGTGGGAGAAGAGCATGGTGTGTTACAATTGCTCTGAAGCCTCAATTTCTGGTTGAATTATTTCATCTACTTCTGTGGAGGAACTATAGGGCTGGTTTACATCAATAATCTGGGCCAGATAACTCAATCACTGGGATACTCCAAAACCCCAAAATTGGTCTCGCTTGTCTCATCCTTTGGATTTCTTGGGCAAATTACATCTGGATTACCAGACTATTTTCAGGTGTGAATCTCTCTTCCTTTTATGGTTTTATCATTATGGGGGAGATTTAAAAAGTGAAGGGTAATTCTTATATCCAATATCTCATGCTCTGCTTCATAAATTAGTTTACTTTAAATTAGAAGATTTTATGTAAATAATTGATACATATCATATCAAAATTTATTATTTTCAATTTTCGTTGAAGGTAGATGAATTTATAATAACTGTGATTGGATGGTGTGATCGCCTTCAATAAATTAGAAAATGAAAAGCACAACCTCCTTACGATCCTTGTATACTGTGAACTCTGCTTGCTATTGAAAATTTATAGAATTCGGTTGCAGATTCTTGATGAAGAACTCATGCCTTCTCCATGTTGAGCAATTAGGAGCTGCCTACAAAATCTCAAAAATAGAATTAATCTTGTGTTTTAAATAGTTAAACTTATGTAAACTATACATATAGAAACACATTTAAACCAAGAAAATTTGAATATAGTTTATTGTCCAGTTAGGTCTAGGGTTAAGGTTCAATATAGTTTAGTGAATATAGGGTTAGTGTTCAATTGGGTTTAATGTCCAATTAGCCTTATTGTTAGGGTTCCATTTGGATTAGCTATAGGGTTCAACTTGGTAAATTCATCAATTAGCTTTAGGATTCTCATTTCATTTATTCTAGTGTTAGCTTTAATTTAATCTCATGTTAGGATTCTATTTCCTTTAGAGTTAGTGTTAGAGATCAATTAAAAAATTTATTTAAAATATAATTAAATTATATATAATATCATACTATTTATATTGAAAAATATATAATAAAATTTTTTAATTAAAATACTATTAAATTATATATAATATCATAATATTTATATTGAAAAATATATAATAAAAAATAATTATATTTGTAATCATGTATGGTCTATAATTTTATTTATTATGTTTCATTTACATAATATTATTAATATTTCAATTTTAATACATTTTTTAAATCTATTGTTTAAAATATATTTACATTATATATAATATCATAATATCTATATTGAAAAATATATAATAAATAAAAATAAAAATTGTAATCATCTATAGTCTATAATTTTATTTTTATTTTAAATTTACATAATATTATTAATATTTCAATTTAATGATAAATTATATAGGGTTGGCGTTCAATTGGGTTTAATGTCCAATTAGCCTTATTGTTAGGGTTCCATTTGGATTAGCTATAGGATGCAACTTGGTAAATTCATCAATTAGTTTTAGGATTGTCATTTCATTTATTTTAGTGTTAGGTTTAATTTAATTTCATGTTAGGGTTCTATTTTCTTTAGTGTTAGTGTTAGAGATCAATTAAAAAATTAATTAAAATATAATTAAATTATATATACTATCATACTATTTATATTGAAAAATATATAATTAAAAAAATCAATTAAAATACAATTAAATTATATAAAATATCATAATATTTATATTGAAAAATATATAATAAAAAATAATTATATTTGTAATCATGTATAGTCTATAATTTTATTTTTTATTTTTCATTTACATAATATTATTAATATTTCAATTGAATACATTTTTAAAATGTATTGTTTAAAATATAATTAAATTATATATAATATCATAATATTTATATTGAAAAATATATAATAATAATAAAAATTGTAATCATGTATAGTCTATAATTTTATTTTTATTTTAAATTTACATAATATTATTAATATATCAATTTAATGATAAATTATTAACAATGAATTAATCTTATTCACAATAACATAAGTATTTAAACATTTATTGTAATAAAATACTACCCAAATTATTAATTTGGAGTACCTATTGCATACCAAAATGCAATTACTAGACACTATAAAATGAATGCATTGTAGTAGCCCTATAAACACTCCTTGAAATTGTTGTTTCCCCAACTGACGTCATCTATCACGTTGTAGCATACATCAACTATATTATTGCTTCCATGTTGCTTTATGTTCACACTCACATTGTCCAAGGATTCATTTAATAATACGTGTCCAATGAAAAGAACGTGGCATTCAACTGGAAATATATGTCTATCAGATCTGATCGTACTAATTGCTAAAATGTCCACCACACTTTTTTACCACGGCTAAGAACTAATCGACTGAACTGAAATGGAGAGGTAGGGTTTTGGTGTAATGAATCTGCATATAATTTTACAAATTTACTGTCTTATGTTAATATCTAGAAGCATCATATTCAATTTTTTTCGGTTGTCATTTTCATTTTTTAATGATTCAACAAATTTACTGTCTTTGAAAGGATTGAAAAATGAGAAAAATATACAATAGATTTTAAAACTAAATAGCAAACACAAAGACATGATTTATCCTGGTTCACCACAAATTGTGGCTACGTCCAGACTGCAGAGTATTATATTATATCTCAAAAGTTAATTACAAATGAATAGGAGCAGCCAATATATAAAGGCTCCAGATGAATACAATGAAAGGTTTGTAGAACTGAAGGGTCATAATAAAATACATAAGAAAATAGATTATTTGTTGGCCTTCACATCTAACAAACTCCCACCTGAAGGACAACCATACTGCAACTATTCACCCAATACCCTGCTGAAGTGTTGCCTTACCATTTCTTCACAAGGCCAAGAGAAGTCCTTGCACAATCAAACTTCTCTTTGTCAACAACCTTGGTGAATATATCTGCTGGATTGATCTTAGTATCAATCTTAACCACTTCCAACTTTCCCTCTTCAACTGCATGATGAATGAAGTGAGCATGTGCGTCAACGTTCTTAGAGAGACATTGTGAAGAGTGATTATGAGCCATGAAGATAGCACTGCAGCTATCACAAAATAGTTTGTACTCCTTTTGATGTATTTTCAAATCACCAAATAGCCACTGAGGCCAAATCATTTCCCGCGCACCTTCAAAAAGAGCTAAGTATTCTACCTCAGCTGAAGAAAGAGCAATGCAATGTTGCAACATTGAAGCCCAACTGATAGCAGCTCCAACAAATGTGAAGATATATCCAGTAGTAGACTTCATTTGTCCAAATCTCCGGCATGATCAGAATCGGTGTAACCTTGCAGCTAAACTTGATTTCCTCCAAAGCATAATGCAAAATCCGAAGTTCCTTTTAGGTACCTAGTATCCACTTAACAGCTTCCCAATGAGCTTTCCCAGGATTGCTCATGAATCTACTCACAACTCCCACCACATGAGCAATGTCGGGGCGAGTAGAAACCATTGCATACATGATGCTACAAACTACGGATTTATATAGAATTTTCTCCATGAAGTCCTTTTCTTCTTGTGTTTTAGGACACAAATCTGAATTTAGACAAAAGTGACCAGCAAGGTGAAGAGAAGCAACTTTAGCATCAGCCATGCCAAATCTCTCAACAACTTTATCAATGTATTGTTGTTGAGATAATGTAATTTCTTTCTTCTTCCTGTCTCTTGTGATTGTCATGCCAAGAATCTTCTTGGCTGCCCCTAAGTCCTTCATGTCAAAATTTCTTGCCAATTTCTCCTTTAACTCATTGACTATTCTTTTGCTTGTGCCAGCCACTAACATATCATCAACATAAAGAAGGAGAATGACAAATTCACCATTAGGAAGTCTCTTGAAGTAAACACATGGGTCTGATTCACATCTTGTGAAATTATTTTCAGTCAGGAAGCTATCAAATTTGATGTACCACTATCTTGGAGCTTGTTTGAGGCCATACAAACTCCGATTTAACTTGCAATAAAGATGTTCTTGCCCCTTCTTGACGAATCCTTGAGGCTATTCCATGTATAGTTCTTCTTCTACATCACCATGTAGGAAAGCGGTCTTCACATCAAGCTGTTCCGATTCAAGATCCCATGCTACTACTAATCCCAAGACTATTCATATAGTTGTCATTCTAACAACTGGTGAGAAGATTTCATTAAAGTCTATCCCTTTTTCCTGATCAAACCCCTTTACCACCAATTTGGCTTTGAAGCATTTTCTGCCTTCATCTTCTTCCTTAATCTGGTATACCCACTTGTTTCTAAGCGGTCTTCTATTAGGTGGAAGAGGTACCAATTCCCAGGTGTGATTCTTTAGTAAGGAATTCATCTCCTCATTCATCTCTTGTTGCCATTTATCACTATTGGCATCTTTGAGAGCAGCTTTGAATGTTGAAGGTTCTACAAATTTTGAGACAAGGATTGAAGGTTTTTCTTCTTCAGCAAACAGTAGCTCATAATCCAAGTATTTAGCTAGCATTCTTCTCTGTCTTGTTGATCTTCTCGGTTGAGGTTCAATGCCTTCCGACTGATCCTGAACTAGCTCAAATTGAGAGCTAGAAGTAATAGTTTGGGGATGTTTATTTCCTTGCTTAGGTCCATGCCTCTCTATTTCAGTATTCTTATTTGCCCCTAAATTCTGTGAAATTCCTTCAATATTCTCTGTTCTCTGTTCTCTGTTTCTACCATGACTAGTACTTTTATCAAGACCACTGTGAGCTTCATTGTTAATGTTTCCACATGTTTTTGCCTGTATATCATATGAACTACAATGTTCCTTACCGAGAGTATTATCTCTGTGATTTAAAAACCGTGATGCAAATTGACTATAGTTTTCATCACCTCCCTTGTCATGATTATGATTGCAAGTGAAACCATGGGTGTCTCTATGAAATTGACTCCCGCAATGACTGGTTTCATTAGTGATATGCAGAAGTTGACTCCCACAATGACTTGGTTCTTTCCTATCCCTGTGAAAGTCTTCAAATTAATTGTTGTGGCTGCGGTTTTCATCATTGTATTGATGGTTTTTGTGTTGACTACATTGTTTATCGGATTGCATGGTATTGCCACCATGAATTGCAAACTCCCTATCTAAACCAAGAGTAGTATCTCTAGTATAACCGTATGCACATTGCCTACCATGAGTATTAGTATCATCATATTGACTGGTGTTGTATTGAAGCTCTTTGCTGAAACCATGAGTTTCTCCCCTATTACCATGAATGGTATCTTTGCTACCGTAATGACTACCGAGAGTTCCAAGTGCTTTGTCGAGACCATGAGTTTTGCTGGTGAAATCATGAGTAATGCTATGGTTACCATCAATTTGACTGGCCTCCTTGTCTGCTCTGCCGAGATTGGTGCTAATTTCAAACCTCCCATCATGAATTCTAGAATTCTGTGCTAATTCTCTGACGTCAAAGTCCCTGTCGACACCCTGTTCTCTACTATGATTTGTATTGACTCCTCTACCAAGAGCTTGCTCTCTATTGTGACTTTCATGACCAATTTCTTCTCTATTTTGTCTAATGCCATAGTGTACATTACCGTAATCATAATCATACCTATTTTCATTCATCAAGTCTTCTAATGAAGAGCTATGATGAGGCATTGAAGATAGAACAGAGGCTGGAGAATTGCTTATAGGATTCACATGTAAATGGATAGAAGTATTTTGATTTCCATTGTTCATCATGTCGAATAGAGAAATATATTCTTTTGTAGAAATTTCTTCTTCTTTAGAGTGAGGAAATATATTTTCATTAAAGACTACATCCCTACTTCTGATAATTTTCTTATTAGTTAAGCTCCAAAGTCTATAACCAAATTGTTCTTCCCCATATCCAACGAATATGCAAGGTTGTGATTTGAGATCCAGCTTGCTCCATTTTTCTTTAGGAACATGTGCAAAAGCCTGACAACCAAAAACTTTAAGATGAGAGTAGGAAATTCTTCTTCCCTTCCATTCTTCTTCCAAAATTTTGAAGTTCAACTTTGATGGTGGACTTCAATTGATCAAGTAAACCACTGTATTACATGCTTCAGCCCAAAACTCTTTTCCCAAACTTGTATGAGAAAGCATACAATGAGCTTTCTCAAGGATTGTTCTATTTAGCCTGTTGGTGTCCAAAATAATGCTTATGCTCTAATAGGTTGCCAGTATACCCTCAAAATGATTTTAGGGGTGGTTAGCTCCAAAATGTAATGAGGTCTTAGGATAACTGGACCAACTCTAGGGACAAGATTTCCCTCTTCTTCTTTTGGCTCTACAAAACCAAGGTGGGTGCACCTAACCTAGTATAAAATACACTTCATACACCAAGAACTAGGTTTGAATAACACATAAATGGATAGCAAGAAAGTACTGAATGTTAACCACACACTCATTGACTCTCCATTGCTATGGGATAGAACCACAGACAACCAAATACTGAAAACTTAAAGAATGGTTCTTAATTTATGTGTTTGGATCATAACAACCAATCAGGACATGTCAGCAAAGAAATACTTATCTAGGCCAGTGCCTCATCCATTGGGCAAGGTTTCTTAGACAAACTACACACACACACACACCAGAAATATACCTGAGATTCAAAGCCATAAACACATTTACAATCTCCTCTACTGCTTATAGAATATCCCTACATAGACAAGAGATAAATTTAGGTCCCATCTAAAGCATCATTTAATCTAATCCTGGATTAGAACTCAAGAATGAAGACCTATACATAAATTATTATGCAGTGAACTAGAAAGTTCAAAATCCATCTACGTTGACACAAGGGAGAGATGAGAATCAAGTGCCTGCATTAAGTATAAAGAATCCTTGAGTGTGTACAATCCATCCAAAGGAAACCTACTTGCAAACTCAGCTTAGACCTGTAACTTTCTTTCAAATTGCCAAAAAATCAAGACAGGACATTACAATTCAGACTGAGAAGAGGACTCACAACCCAGAAGTTTGAATACCTAACTCCCAATGCCGGAAAATGATCACACAAATCCCTTTATACCAGGGTTACAATGCAAGCATACGATCCTTTCAAATTCAAAATTTCAAAATCACCTAACCCCATCAAGGAATAAACACAGACATGACAGGGGTCAAGCCACAGCAATTGACAATCCATTCTGCTCACTCCAGCCGCTCAAAAATTAATTTTGGTACCTCCTGCCATAGAAAACACTCAGCAAGTTCAAATAGTCACATGCATTTTGCAGGCTTGTGATTTATTAACCATTTGCCCTTAGTCGCGCAATTGCGCAATCACAACTCTCACCACCACAGGAATCCGAGCTCCAATTTATGCTTGGTTGCATGATCACATAACCCAAAAATGGGTTATGTGAACATGCGACATGCCATTTCCCCCTGCCTTCTACATAACCATCGATGCTAGACCACTACAAAAGGGCATGTCGCATGTTCGCAAGCTAGAAAACTGGCTCATGCGAACATGCAACAAGCCGCTAACATACAACCTGTCGGCTGGCATGTCATTGCCAAGATACCCTAGCCTGGGCCCATGTTTAAACCTGTCAGCTCAGACCAACCAGAAACTACCATGACACCACTTGCCACCGAGCCCACCAAATAGCCACAAATGGGCCCCAGCACATGTGGCACCCTATCGCATGATCGCATAGCTCAGAAATGGGCAATGCGAACATGTGACAACCTACAAACTGCTAGCTTGCCACGCATAACCACCACCGCACAACTCCACAACTGCGTCACCAGACCGTTGTCACATGATCGTAAGCCATGGAAATGGCCCTTGCGATCATGCGACAAGGCCATTAGACCACCACATCACCACCCACCGGCCAATAGAATACTACCACTTAGCATTCGGATGATTCCCCATCACCTACTACTAGGACCACACCCCTTTCCACTAACAGGGCCCAAGGACACGTGGCAAGCGGTCGCATGATCACATAACCAAAAATTGGGCTATGTGATCATGTGACAACCAATCACAGGCTGCCACATCATCACCTCCTGGACCACGGAACTGCTTTACCATTTCAAAGGATCGGATAATTGTCGCAAAAGTGCATAGCCTTGACAAATCCTTTGCACTTTAACAAGAACCATTGATGCTCCGACACATCAAGACCCTCTGACCAATCCAAAAACCAGGTGCCACCACACATCGCACTTGCACACTAAGGCAAAGGAGACCGTCAGGCAGCTGAACAAGACCGGGACCCACACGGCTAGGTGGCAAGCAGTCGCATGATCACATGTCAGAAAAGTCTGACATGCGGCCATGCGACAACCAATAAGAACATGCCATCTATTACCCCTCTGACACCGGGCCCACTTCACCGAAGAGATGCTTGGAATAGACAAAATCAATGGCAGGCGCATGATCGCATGGGGAAAGAATATTCCATGCAATCACAAATTGATCGTTGATCTCCTCCCTTTACTGCTTTGAAGAAACTGGCCCCACATTGTCGCACTTGCGTAGTTAAGACAGATGAACAAGGAGAGCTGGTAGAAAAGAAGACATGCAAGGTCGAAAACACATAGGGTTTTTGGTGAAAGGTTGAAAACACACAGAATTTTCAACATGACACAAAGGTAAACAAGGAAGCCAAAAACATCAAGGGTTTTCATGGAGGCCAAAAAGGTCGAAAACATCATGGGTTTTCAAAAACACTACAGGTTTTCGACACTGTGGCAAAATTTAAAGTTTGTTTCCCGTGGACCTTAGGACTCAAATAACTTTCTAGGTTTTATGATTCAACATGTGCAAATTAGACTGGAGCTTGGTGACAACACAAGGAACACAGGGCAGGACACAAACCATGAAACATTGCAGGGAATAGGCTGATTTCATAAGATTTTTCTATGACAAAACAAAGGCCTAACAGTGGCTCTAGTTGGGGATGCATTCCTCCTGCAGGCATGGAAAGGATTCAAAATCACTAGGAGAGCAGACCAACCACTTGACAAAAATAGGGAACCCAAAAACTAGCAACCAAACAAGGAAAGGAAACACACAGCAGAAAAGGGAAAGACTATATAGAGATCTATAGTATTTACAACCAGCCTCAAGGCCCCAACATTATAATCAATACTTGCCTCTGTCAAACAAGTAGTTTTCATCTCCATCCCACAGAGATAAACTAAAAATTCTACTTCCATGTGACAGAACATAATTATATCCACTTTTCAAAAGCTTAAAACAAAGATTGCTAGCACATTTCTCCTGAAGGCTGGAAAGGTAATCATACCAATTCTAAAATGTTGTGGCACATGCATGTTGCATTCAAAAAGGAAAATGTTGAAGGAGCCACAAGATGAACCATCCTCAATCCTATCAACAAACCCAATAATTCTACTGTCCACATGGAAAGAAAAACACTCCCGCTCTATCAAACTATCAGTGCAATCGCTATTGGATCCATTCATACCAAAAATTTGCATCTCCAAGGAGAAGATATACTGATCTTCATGCAAACACTGAGGGGACTCATCACATGGGACATCATCATTAAACATAGGAGCACTCTGCATCATGTCAGCATTTGACAAAACTGAAAATTATTGATAGGTGGGAAGAGAAACATCAACCTATCCATGAGATGGTGAAGCTTGAGTAGCTGAAAGGCCATTTTTCCATGGCTTAGAAAAAGATTCAAAATCAAAAAAGGATTCAGAATCCACACAACTCTTCCAATCAGTACTCAAAACAATATCAGGGACCACTGAGTCATTTGAAATTGAGAAGACACTGGCAACCTCATCATCTGACACATCATATATAACAGGGTTGCTGCCTAGTGATGCTGGGGTAAAAAGGGGAGAAGAGGCACACATGTCAAAGTCAGATCCCATTGACTCATGCTCTTGGTCAAAATCAATGTGTGCTGGATGTAGGAACTCAAAGCCATCTCCCCTGAATATTTGAGATACACACAAGACAAGAGGTTTGAAATTTGTTCACTGTGAAGTGAACAGCTATCCTCAAGAACATCATCTTCTGCCATACAATCATTAGCAGTACCTTCATCTATCTAATCCTCTTCTTCATTCGACTGATTGCAAAGACTTTTTGCCCCATATTGAGAAAAGGCATCACCTTCATGACTGTAAGAAAGAGTGTCAACTCCTGACACATCTCCTTCATAAATTTCATCATTCTCAATATCAGCACTACAGAGCAGAGCCCCAAGTGCATCCTCAAGTTCAAGACTACCAACACCAAGTACCCAATCCCTGATACATCCATAATGTTGTTCCCACAAAGCACCTGACCAACTGGTTGACTCAGGAAAACAAAGCTCCAGGAATAAACCAATGAAATCAGATTCAGGAAACTCAACATCCTCAAGAAGCTCACCATATACTTCACAAAATTTGTCATAGAACAAGGATATGGATATGGATAAATCCTTTCTACTTCCCAGTTTCAATCTTACCAACTTTATGTAATCCCTAAGGATGCCCTCCTCAAGGAAAGCCAGCTCCTTATTCAACTTATCCATTAAACTTAATGCAATACTTCCACATAATTTTGCCAAACTGCAACTAAAAACTTGAAGTATACTAACCTCTGCTTACACCTTATCCCTCTTTTAGTGCTTGACCACTTTATAAGGAACATTTAAAACTTGAAAAAAACCTAGAAAAATCTTGTAGCAGAAGACCTTTGGCTGGAAGGCAGGGCAGATCTTGGGCTCACCTTGAAGCTGCATCAGATAACTTTGGCATGTAGAGCTGCCACCTCCTTGAGAGGAAAATGTTTCATTATTTCTTCTTCCAAACAACACAAAACTACACCAGGTACACACATTGTTTATCAGAAGGAACACTGATCAAATAGAGAAAATCAGAGCTGCCACTCACAACTAGGTGAGAAGATATCAGCAAATGCTTATTTTTGTATTTGATTCTTTCCAATGGCTCCCCAACAGAGTCACCATCTTGTTGGTGTCCAAAATGATGCTTATGCTCTAATAGGCTGCTAGTATACCCTCAGATTGATTTTAGGGGTGGTTAGCTCCAAAATGTAATGAGGTCTTAGGATAACTGGACCAACTCTAGGGACAAGACTGCCCTCTTCTGCTTCTAGCTCTATAAAATCAAGGCGGGTGCACCTAACCTAGTATAAAATACACTTCATACACCAAGAACTAGGTTTGAATAATAGATAAATGGATAGCAAGAAATTACTAAATGTCAACCACACACTCATTGACTCTCCATTGCTATGGGATAGAACCATAGACAACCAAATGCTGAAAACTTAAAGAATGGTTCTTAATTTATGTGTTTGGATCATAACAACCAATTAGGACATGTCAGCAAAGAAATACTTATCTAGGCTAGTGCCTCATCCATTGGGCAAGGTTTCTTAGATAGACTACACACACACACACACACCAGAAATATATCTGAGATTCATAGCCATAAACACATTTACAATCTCCTCTACTGCTTACAAAACATCCCTACATAGACAAGAGATAAATTTAGGTCCCATCTGAAGCATCATTTAATCTAATCCTAGATTAGAACTCAAGAATGAAGACCTATACATAAATTGTTATGCAGTGAACTAGAAAGTTCAAAATCCATCTACGTTGACACAAGGGAGAGATGAGAATCAAGTGCCTGCATTAAGTATAAAGAATCCTTGAGTGTGTACAATCCATCCAAAGGAAACCTACTTGCAAACTCAGCTTGGACTTGTAACTTTCTTTCAAATTGCTAAAAAATCAAGACATGACATTACAATTCAGACTGAGAAGAGGACTCACAACCCAGAAGTTTGAATACCTAACTCCCAATGCCGGAAAATGATCACACAAATCCCTTTATACCAGGGTTACAATGCAAGCATACGATCATTTCAAATTCAAAATTTCAAAATCACCTAACCCCACTGAGGAATAAACATAGACATGACAGGGGTCAAGCCACAACAATTGACAATCCATTCTGCCCACTCCAATCGCTTAAAAATAAATTTTGGTACCTCCTGCCACAGAAAACACTCAACAAGTTCAAATGGTCACATGCATTTTGCGGGCTTGTGATTTCTTAACCATTTTCCCTCAATCACGCAATTGTGCAGTCACAACTCTCACCGCCACAGGAATCTGGGCTCCAATTTATGCTTGGTTGCATGATCGCATAACCCAGAAATGGGTTATGCGAACATGCGACACACCATTTCCCCCTACCTTCTGCATAACTACTGATGCTAGACCGCTGTCACAAAAGGGCATGTCACATGTTCACAAGCTAGAAAATTGGCTCACACGAACATGCGACAAGCTGCTAACATGCAACCTGCCGGCTGGCATGTCACCGCCAAGATACCCTAGCCTGGGCCTATGTTTAAACCTGTCAGCCCGAACCAACAGAAAACCACCACGACACCACCTACCATCGAGCCCACCAAACAGCCACAAATGGCCCCAGCACACGTGGCACCCTGTCACATGATTGCATAGCTCGAAAATGGGCTATGTGAACATGTGACAACCCACAAACCACTACCTTGCCACACGTAACCGCCACCGCACAACTCCGCAACCACATCACCAGACCATTGTTGCATGATTGCAAGGCATGGAAATGGCCCTTGCGATCATGCGACAAGGCCATTGGACTGCAACATCACCGCCCGCCGGCCAATAGAACACTACCACTTAGCATTCGGATGATTCCCCATCACCTGCTGTCGGGACCACACCCCTTTCCGCCAATGGGCCCCAAGGACACGTGGCAAGCAATTGCATGATCACATAGCCAAAAATTGGGCTATCCGATCATGTCACAGCCAATCATAGGCTACCACATCATCACCTTCGGGACCACAGAACTGCTTTACCATTTCGAAGGATCAGACGGTTGTCACAAAAGTGCATAGCCTTGACAAATCCTTTGCACTTTAATGACAACCGTTGATGCTCTGACATGTCAAGACCCTCTGACCAATCTGGAAACTAGGTCCCACCACACATCGCACTTGTGCACTAAGGCAAAGTAGACTGCCAGGCAGCTGAACAGGACTGGGACCCACATGGCTAGGTGGCAAGCGGTCACATGATCACATGTTAGAAAAGTCTGACATGTGGCCACATGACAGCCAATAAGAATATGCCATCTATCACCCCTCTGACACCGGGCCCACTTCACCGAAGAGATGCTTGGAATAGACAAAATCAACAGTAGGCGCATGATCGCATGGGGAAAGAATATTCCATGTGATCACATGTCGATCATTGATCTCCTCCCTTTTCCGCTTTGAAGAAACTAGCCCACATCGTCGCACTTGCACAGTTAAGACAGATGAACAAGGAGAGCCGACAGAAAAGAAGACATGCAAGGTCAAAAACACACAGGGTTTTCGATGAAAGATCAAAAACACACAGAATTTTCAATATGACACAAAGGTAAACAAGGAAGCTGAAAACATCGAGGGTTTTCATGCAGGCCATAAAGGTCGAAAACATCATGGGTTTTCGAAAACACTGTAGGTTTTCGACACTATGGCAGAATTTAAAGTTTATTTCCCGCGGACCTTAGGACTTGAATAACTTTCTGGGTTTTATGATTCAACACGTGCAAATTGGACTGGAGCTTGATGAAAACACAAGGAACACAGGGCAGGACACAAACCATTGAACATTGTAGGGAACAGGCCAATTTCACAAGATTTTGCTATGACAGAAAAAAGGCCTAACAAAGCCTTTCCATTGCCCCATTTTCTTGAGGGGTATAGGGGAAAACTTTCACCCTATGGATGCCATTATCTGCACAATAGTTATCAAATTCCAGTGAACAAAACTCCCCTCCATTATCCATTTTTAAACATTTAATTTTGTGGCCTCTTTGGTTTTCAATAAGAGCTTTGAAAATTTTGAATTTAGAGAAAACTTCTGACTTATTTGCCATCATATATATCCAAACTTTCCTAGTACAATCATCAAGAAAAGTGACAAAATATTTAGCTCCTCCTATAGAACTTACCTCAGTAGGACCGAATACATCCAAGTGCACAAGCTCCAATGGATTTGGCTTCATGTTGTGCCCATCTTTTAAGAAGCTAACCCGCTTTTGCTTTCCATAGAGACAATGTTCACAAAACTCCAAGTTCATTGATTGGAGACCCGGTAGTTGATCTCTCTTGAGTAATGCCTCTAGGCCCTTCTTGCTCATGTGGCCTAATCTTTGATGCCAAAGTGCTGCATCGTTGCCTATAACTATCATAGCAGCTCCCACCTCATTGATTGGTTTCAAAATATAGAGGCTAACACTCTTCTCTCCTTTAGCAATAGCCAATGAACCTTTGACTATTTTCCAAGTATCCGTAAGTTTTTTTTTAAATCCTTAGATGTAGAGTTGGCTGACTGAAATTAAATTCCTCTTTAATTGAGGAACATGTCTAACATCTTTGAGCAGCAATTTTGCTCCACCTTCTAGATGTAAAAGAACTTCTCCTTTCCCAATGATGTTACATGGTTTATTGTCTCCCAAAAATACTTCTCCAAATTCACCTTCTTGATAGTTTTTAAAATAATCCATACATGAAGTAGCATGGAAGGAGGCTCTGAAATCTATCACCCAAGAATCTGATTTTGAGTCACTTGTAGAAAGAACTAGAGCAGCTTCATCTGCCCCATAGGTTGTATTAGCTTCAGAATTCCTCACTTTTTCTTATGCTTTCTTGTAGAATCTGCAATTTCATTTTGAGTGGCCTGGTTTGCCACAAAACCAACACTCTCCATTTCTTCCTCTTGACTTTGATCGATTGGGTGATCTTGATTTCCTTTGATTGTAATTGTGGTTATTATTATTGTTTCTATGCTGGCTTCTTCCCCTTCTTTCGGTGCTCACCATGGTAAGGGCATCACCAGCTGGGGTGTCTTTGTTACTTCTTCTCATATCTTCACTAAGTAAAGTAGCAACCACATCATCATAGACCAGCTTCTTTGAGGAATTAGCAGTGCTAACCACTGTAACTACGGGATCCTAGCTATTCGGAAAAGAACATAATAAGATGGTAGCTTTGGCTTCGTCATCTTGAGTCATTCCAACCGAGGTTGCTTGACATAATAAAGTATTCAAATCATTTACATGATTTGACATCGTAGTCCCTTCCTTCATTTTTAGCTTGTAGAGTTTCTTCATAATGAAGATTTTATTTGCAGCTGATGCCATTTTGTACGTGCTCTGAAGTTTATCCCAAACTGCTTTTGTTGTCTTTTCATTGTAGACATTAAACATAACATTTTGTGACAGTGAAATAAAAATTGATGCCATTGCTTTATCATCAATTTTCTTCCAATATTCATCTGACATCGCTGCTGGTTTATTAGCTTTTCCATCTATTGTGATTTCAAGTTCTTGCTTGATCAGCAAAGAACGCATCTGCACTTTCCATAGGTTGAAGTTTTTTCTTGCAAATTTCTCTATTTTCAAATCCTCCATCTCTCTAAAAATTCAACCCCGATTTCCAACCTGCACAGCCTGTGCTTTGATACCAATTGAAAGGATTGAAAAATGAGAAAAATATACAACAGATTTAAAAACTAAATAGCAAACACAAAGACATGATTTATCCTAGTTCACCACAAATTGTGGCTACGTCCAGACTACAGAGTATTGTATTATATCTCAAAAGTTAATTACAAATGAATAGGAGCAACCAATATATAAAGGCTCCAAATGAATACAATGAAAGGTTTGTAGAACCGAAGGGTCATAATAAAATACATAAGAAAATAGATTGTCTGTTGGCCTTCACATCTAATAGTCTTATGTTAATATCTAGAAGTCAGAACCATTTATAGTTAGTTCAAAGCAATAACTCAAAATTTATCACGTTGTGGTCTACCTCATACAAATTTTGGGTGCATTTAAATAATTCCACGGAGTAATTGAAGACTTTAGATGTCCACGAGGATCATGGGAGATCAAACATTTCAATCTTTTCATTAAATAAATGGTTAAACAATGTTATTGTTAAATTATTTACATATTTGATAGGCATAGTTCTTATTGTGAAAAAGAGAGAACCTGTTTTCTCCAAATCTCTTTTGACTTTTTTAATCTATGTGTTGTGTGCTGCAAGTTAATCTTCAGTTGAACAATGAGAATCTTGGACCCCAAGGAAATATTAACTTTTACATAAATTTTTTCCTCTATTTTTCTTATAAATAGGAAGCCTTTGTGCTTGGAGAGTTCACACTACCAAAGAAACTCAAAAATTATCAACCTGTAGTTTTCTTTGAAAAAATCTGAGGCCTAATAGGTAAGCTCTACTTCACCTCTTTATCTCTTTGCTCTATTCCCTATTTTGTCTTTCTTAAAAGAAAGACAACCCTTTGCCCATATGTTCTGCATTTTGTGTGATTAATGTCTTGTTTTTTCATTTATTTCTTATTAACACTTTGCCTTCCTTAATCTTTTTGTAGGAATGGTAATTAGAATTTACAGAAGATAACTCCATATAAAAAGTACCTGCTTGGGCTACAATCAATGGCCGCAAAGATTTGTTGGGTTCTTTGAAGCCAGACGCTGCAAGAAATGGTTGGGGGAGGCAGAGGTAGGCACCATCACCTATGCTATTTTAGGCTTTTTCACTTTTCATACAGTTACAAGTATAAAATTTATTTGTAGTTTTGAAAAATAAAAATCTTTGAGAAGCTTTATACTAGAATACATTTGATATTTTTCATACAAATAGTAATGAATTAAATTCACAAGTATATTTTTTACAGCTTTGAGCCCATTTCCTTATCTTTTTCTGCTTGCAACTTGTTTGACTTTCTTCATTTCTAGTATTTGCGATATGTAAATAATGGCATAATTTGGAGTCCTTGTTACACAAAAGATTACCACAAGCATCAATACTATTCTTTAAGTTGGTCCTATAAAACAATGATCTTTTGAAGAAGTAAATTCTAAGATTTGTGTTTTTTTTTTAATGCAAAAGCTAATTTTAATGGTATTTGTAAAGAAAGTCCAATTAAATTATGATTATTGGAACTATGAATTGATGTCTATTGTAGAATTGTATTCATATAAAGTTTGGATTGAATTCAATATACATGTTGTTGACTGAGGTGGTTGAGAAAATATTTATTATAATGCAAATAAAATGATCAATAAAATAATAATTATCTTGAAAGGAATAATGAGTTTCGCTTTGCATCCAAATTTATACAAAATTGAAAATTTCATTTTTGACTTACCATTTATATTCCAAGTAGTTGTTCAAACATCTGATTAATTTTCCATTGGTGAGACCTTTTAAGAAATCCACCCAAAACTTAGAATCTTCAGATGCTTTCCTAGAAAAATTGATCTAGTTATTCATATCATGTAAATTTTTTTCCAAATTTAAAATTTGGACCTATCTACAATAATTGATCTACATTGATTTTTCATTTACCTTATTGCGCAACTTTTTTTCTTTTCTCTTTAGTGCTTATTGGTTTTGTGTGTCAACAACATAGTATGATTTTTTATATCTATTAAATCCAAACTAATTACTTGGCCCAAAAAAATCTTAACAATTATTTCTAATATTTTGAAACTCTTCTCCTTCTTCAAAGATTTAAAAATACAATGATATGCGAGTGACTATTTATTGATTGAGAAATAGAGGAGTGACAATACTAAGCTAAAACTTGTTTTGAGTCTTCGGTGACACTTAATGTGCAAGATCTGAAATGTCATAGGCAAAGGATGAGGAAACAATATCAAGTGATAAGGTAAAATGGGGACCTGGACTAAGATCTAATACTTGGTTTTAAATTATCAAAGAGGGTAAAAGGTAAATAAAACACTTGTAGACACTAAAAATATGTGAGAACATAGACATGGAACTTAGTTCCAAGTCCATATCAAGACTTAAGAACCAAAACAATTGATGGAAAGTCATAGGTTTAAATCCTACCAATGCTAAGTGGAGAAATTCTAACCAAAGTTATGCAAATAAATTTGAAAAGGAAATGAAAGTAGATTCATCTAGTACGAGACACAAAAAAATATATTAAATAAAACTAACAAGGACCAACTCATAAGAAAAAAACCATGTAAGGGCATAGATGAAGACCTAGGGATAATATTCTTACTAAGAAAATCAAACTAAATCGTCTCATGGTTGTTTTATGAACTCTATAACTCATTTCTACTCCCCAAATTAAAATGTTCATCTCTTGACTTGGTAACTAGGAATAATAGCACCCGTGGTAACAAATCACTTGCCTATAGGTTGGTTGTTGACATTTCCAAATTAGATCATGCTTGGACTTCTAAGAAACCATTACATGCTACAAATTCCTTAGTCAAATGTCCTCTCAAAAATTATTTCATAGATCTTCTTCACAAACCCTTGAAGGGGTCATCTACCTAGACTACTAAATGCCTCCCCTGTGCCTCCTTTATTCCAAAGGTGGTTATTAGACATGAGATGTTAGGTAAATTTGTGTATTTAAATATGTCAAATATTATTGGTAGGTTTAATTTCTTGTGGCCATCTCTTCCAACACTACACTCATATATTTGTGAGCATTGGAACATGCTAGTTTAAGGTAAAGTGGAAACTCACCCATATGCTTGTAGATTCTTTATTATTTTATTTGACATTAGTGACGATAAGAATTTTTTTTATTATAGATATTTAGAAATAGGTTTCACATGCCTTGTCTCTTTGTCTTTCATCATCATCTTTCAATCCTCTAGTGGATCCTATCAAATTATCCCATACATAGATGAGGCTACACCACCTCCCCTCTACTTTTAGTTCTTTTCTACCTATGAAGTTATCAATAATAAGCTAGACCACTTTATCAAAGTTGACCCCAATACCATCCTTTTCACCCATACTTCTTAAGCTAAGATCTTGGTGAATTTGGAACTTTATAAACTACTTCCTACATAGATTACACTTAATGTTGACAAGTTATCTTGGAAGAGAATTTTGGATTATGAATGGATCCCTTACTATTTTATATTCTATTTTTTGACTCATCATTTATCCTCCTCTTTCTTTCATGACTCCTATCTTCATTCCCCTCCTACATGGTGGAAATATGGTGAATGGTGCCATCTCACTATGGTCACTATGGGCTTGAACTCTAGGAAAGATTTTCCTATGGACTCTGTGTCACCCTCTCTAACTAATATACCTTCTTTTTGGCTTGTTCTATGTCAATTCCTATGGCCCCTAATTTGACAATTTCAGTTCTTGTTTCTATGAAAACCCCCACTCTTGAGGCCCCTTATTTGATGGATCATATTGTTAATGCTCATATGGAAACTTTTAGTGGTCTTTCAAGCTCTATCCTTATCGTATCCATAGTTCATAAGTCTCTATCCCCAAATTGCTAGCTACCTATTTTGGGTTTGGTAGCTTGCTTGTGGGACTTATTTGTTGCCTCTAAATGTTCTACTAGAAATGCTCCCTTTTCTTTTCTAAAGAAAGATGTTTGTTCTTGTACTGCTGTAGACCAAAAGAAAAAGAGTTAATATTTCTTAACCCAAAAAAACTTAGATTATTTCTTTGGCCTCACTCATGGGTCTGAACTCTTATCTTCAATAGCTTGTTTTGATAATTTTAGGTTGGGTTCAGATTTTCTTTATTATATTATATTTACCTATGGTTAAGCCTATTATTTCCCCCCAACATCTTATTGTACCAATGGCCCTTTTTGTCCTATATTAGTTTGGGGTCCTTCTCCACTTACATTAATTTTAAATTTTTTTTTGTAAATGATTGAAATGAATAGTTGCAAACAAACATAGGTCATCTCAAATCCACACAAGAAAGAAAACAATAGGCACTAAATTTATTTAACTTTGAAGAACATAGGTTTCATCAGAGTGAGAGAGGAAAAATATGCTTGAAACATGAGGTAAGAATGAAAAAAAGAGAAGATAAAGAGGGTGAGAGAAAATTCATGAGCACTATAAATGCATTGAAAGGTTGGTGAAAGAGAATAAATCATAAGTTGTAGGTAATAACAATAGTCCAAATTCAATTTATAAGTCTATATCAAGGCCCACTACCTAGGAAAAATTAAAAACATACAAAAGAGAATCGAGGACTCAGTTATGAGGCCTATTGGAATCCAAGTTCTTGTTGAGACTTGTGGCTTGATCAAAATCATGAAGTTTTGAGGACTTTGAAAATCCCAAAACAATCACAAATAAAATTGAAACACGAAAAGGTGAAGGTCTCAAAATGCAAAAGAACTAATAAATAAACCAAAAAGATGCCATGTAAAGCTAAATAAAGAAAATAATATGAGAAAGTAGAGTCACCAAAATTTATGTGTTGCATGCTGCAAGTTAATGTATGTGTTACATGCTGCAAGTTAATATTCAATCTATGTGTTGCATGCTGCAAGTTAATCTATGTGTTACATGCTGCAAGTTAATGTATGCGTTACATGCTGCAAGTTAATATTCAATCTATGTGTTGCATGCTGCAAGTTAATCTATGTGTTACATGCTGCAAGTTAATCTATGTGTTACATGCTACAAGTTAATATTCAATCTATGTGTTGCATGCTGCAAGTTAATATTCAATTGAACAATGAGAATCTTGGACCCCAAGGACATATTAACTTTTATATAAACTTTTTCCTCTATTTTTCTTATAAATAGGAAACGTTTGTGCTTGGAGAGTTCACAGTATCAAAGAAACTCAAAAATTGTCACCCTATAGTTTTCTTTGAAAAAATATGAGGCCTAATAGGTAAGCTCTACTTCACCTCTTTATCTCTTTGCTATGTTCCTTGTTTTGTCTTTCTTAACAAAAAGACAACCATTTGCCAATATGTTCTGTATTTTGTGTAATCAATGTCCTCTTCTTTCATTTGTTTTCTATTTACACTTCGCCTTCCTTAATCTTTTTGTAGGAATGGTAATTATAATTTATAGAAGATAATTCCATATAAAAAAGTACCTCTTGGGCTACAATCAATGCTCGTAAAGATTTTTTGGGTTCTTTGAATCTAGATGCTACAAGAAACGGTTGGGGGAGGCAGAGGTAGGCACCATCCCCTATGCTATTTTAAGCTTTTTCACTTTTCATACACTTACAAGTATAAAATTTGTCAAACATCATTTTTCTAAATATAACTAAATAACAAGAGCTATGTTGTACCTAGAGTTCTTGTCTGGTGGAAAAAGGGACAAAGATGTTATATGGATTGAGATTGGCATAGATTAGAGGTTTGGTGTATAGATTCCAAAGTTACATTATGGAACCATAGAAATAATTGATTAGGCTACATATATACTAGTTAGAATTGATATGTTTTCATCAAATTAAAATTTAGTTTTAGTAGATCGAAGAAAGTTCTCAATTACATAGAGATATCATGGAGCCCACCACCTTAAATTGTTTCTTCATGAATAAACTAATAGCATCTCTTGTATGGTTCTTTTTCTTTTGGAATTGACAACACCTTTTGCATATACATCTAAAGTACAAAAGTAATTGTCTGATGTATGTGTGCAGCCCATAAATGACAATTTCAGCCACTATGACAAAAGAAACCATCATTGCAATGGCTAAGAGGATTGTTTTAAGCTATAAGATAGATTCAAAGAACTTATGTCAGGAAAATTACAACTATATTTAGTCTCTTGCATGGAATCTACTAAGCATTCACAATGTTTTTTGTACCTAAGTTCACTTAATAGACACTTGTCTAAAAACATGTACAATTACTAGGACTTTATTGACATTGTCAAGATAGTGGCTTAGATACCACTAATAGGAGTTTAATTTAAAACCTGATATAGCTGATATATTGGTTAGAATATATCTATAGCTAAAAAGTAACAAAAATCTAAATAGGAACAAATGTATAAATTCAGAATTGCAATACCTTAAAGCTAGAGCTAATGTAATGCATAAAGTCAATGCTATATAAGTGAAGCCTGAAACAACTATAAACTACAAACTTAAGCATTTAAAAAAATGTTCAAAATAATATTACTCTAAAAAATAAGAATAAAATAAATTTCTTATTTACCAATAATTGGCACCCTTTTTGTAACTAGGAAACTCTATATAGTGAAGGATGTTTAGTTTTCTTGAGGCCTATATTGTCTACCATCTCCATTGCCATAAAATTATTTGTACTACCACTATCAATAATTAATTTTTAGCACTTACCTTGTGCCTAGAATTTGGTTCTAAATAGATCTCTTCTCTGAGCCGGTTCTCTATTTGTTGGTGGCTTCAACCACACCTTTTTGAACTACAAAGAATCTCCTGACTGAGGTTCCTCAATGCATCAATAAAGTGATCCACACTTTCTTGACCCTCATGCACAATGTGATTTCTGATTGTTGGCCTTGTACATTCTTCTTGTAGGAATTTAGGACACTCCCAACTCTTATGATCAACATACTAATTGCACTTAAAATATTTACAAGGAAAACCTTAGATACTGCTTCCATGTCCTCTCACTGATATCTCTTTCTCTTTTGTGGTTTATCCCATTTTATTAGTCCACACGGGCTTGATTTCTTCTTCTTCAATCGACCTCCCCTTGTGGCTGCTTGTTTGTCCCTTCTCAATTGTAAATCTTCCCTAAATCTTGGAGTTGTTTAATTTCCTTCTCGCTAATTTATCCTCATCCTTCAATGCATATTGATATTCTTCCTCCACCATAGTAATCTAAATCATGCTCATCTCATCTTGGATATTACAATCTAAGCCATTTGTTGGTTTTTGGTGACTGATCAAGCAAGTATTGTAAACTCACCATGTATTGAGAGGTTAACTCCTCAAGGTTTTTTGAGTTGAGTCATAAATAATTTCCCTAGGTTAACTCATCAAGTATTTTAGAGTTTTTTTAATAAACATAAGTCTTATTAAAAAGGTCTTAGGGTTAGGGTTTTCATATGATAATTTCATAGCTTCTTACAGTGATATTGAGTCGCAAGGGATTGCAGATTGTAACAGGTTGAAATTACTAGATAATAATATTGGACTCTTTGTTTGGTGGACATAGCCCAAGAATGGGTGAATCACATTAAATATTTATGTCTTCTTCTTCTACTTCCATGTGCTTTATTCCTTTTTGTTATTGGTTATATTTGCATGTAATATTTATATTTTTGTCTTCTAATCCTAACACAATTTACTTATATTGCTACCTTTTCCTTATCGGTTTCTTGCTTTCTTGAATGAATGACCAACTTGTAGAATTCTCTCGTGTATTCATTTAAACTCATATCATTTTGTTTTAAATTTATAACTTATTGAATAATTATATTTCACAATCACTTAAAATAAATTTTCTTTTCAATTTAAGCACCATTCAACTCCACCTTGTTATGCTCAGGTCTCCACTTACTATCTAATCCCTTTGCAATTCTTTTCACCATAGTCCAACATGTCCTATTAGCTTCATTTGGGCTATCTTGATTGTTTTCAAATCTTTGATTTACACATCTCAAAATATTTTTCAAATCTCCTATCTAATCAACCAAATCATCTAGGTTCAATGTTCCAAAAATATTTTGTACATCTATTTTGTTACTCCTTGCAATTTGTGAAAGATCCCTCAAGAATCGATATTGACCCACTACTTTTGGTTCTTCTTCTTCTTCTTCTCTTTCATGCTCCTCTACATCATTGTCTTCCCCATTCACAAAATTTCATGCACTTCTTGTAACCAATTGCACCTCATTTTGTATATCTTCTTTGAGATCACTTCTGACCAGCTCTCAAAATATTTCAAATGATTCCTCTATCCTTTTTATTCCTCTTCAAGGTGACATATTTAATTCTTTCTCAACCAAAAATTTGAAGCTCTTTCTCACCCACTGGTCTTAGTGCAAATTTCCTCTCTCTAGTGAATCTACCTACACATAAATAAATAAAGACTCTGATGCCAATTAATGGTGATAAATATCAACAAAGAAAAACTCAATCTTTAAAAAAAGGTTGCAGAAACTCAAAACACAACAATACACATTAAAAAGAGATGAGTTCAATGTCATGATAATACTAGGATTACAACCATACTAATAAGCAATTGAAAAAAACTCTTAGGAAGGAGAACAATAAGGAAAATTGATAGGAAGTTCATTTCTAAATAGAGATCTTAAAGAAATAAGCATATAATCTTCTCAATATTTTGAGAAAAATGACTAGAGTTTACCTGATAGGAAATAGTGAACATAATTAATTTATAGACCAAACTTTATTAGAAACCACTAGCAAGGCATTTATAATTCCCTTAGTTATAGTGGAATCAAACTTCTCACACATTAATAGTACTAAGTAAATTTTGACTCAAATATTTTCTTTCCCTTAATTTAACCAAAGCCTCTAATCCAATGCACTATATGTCATGGACCAGAGTGACATGCCACAAATAATTACAGAGAGCTTAATGTTGATATAGTTTACAAACTGAACTGAATTAGAGAAATGGAACACAAAGATAAAACCTTTAAATATAATTTCTCCAAACACAAACACAACATCTATGCCTTACTAGGAACACCAAATCCCTTCAACCATCTCAAGGAGATTTATCAATTCCTTCCCTCAATCATTTTACACTAAAATGATGCCTCCTTATTCTCTATTGAAAGGATGGATGACCATTCATTATTGGCACCCTTCCACCTCAAAAAAACCTTCCCCTAAAATAAACTTGAACTCCTTAATTCAATCAACATACAAGTTGGAAATCATTGAACTTCTAATTGACAAACTAGTAACTGTCTAAGGTGATGACCATTTTAGTTTCCCACAACCTACTCAATTTCCTATCCATGTATTGTTGGGAACATGAATTAACTACTGAAATCCACAAATAAGGATAGAACTAACAAAAATAACAAAACCAAATAAGACAAATAAAACTTGACATTAAAATTGAGAGTAGGCATAATGCTCCTGCATCACAAGATGTTAGTGAAGGATGGGTCTATATATTACATTATAGATAAAATCTGGCAAGATATATTACAAATTAAATAATTACCTCCATCGAAAATATTATTAAAAATCCATGAATAACTATGAGAAGGAAAAAGACTCTCCAACAATGTTTCACAATCTTATTGATTAACTCGGACCCACACAATCTATTTTCTTCATATTATGGTTGGGTCTTTGGAAGGAAAAACCCTACCAATGGTGCATCATGATCTCAAAAATGGGCTTGGGCTTTCAATTCTTTTTTGATAACTTATGTCACTGGATTGTTAGAAAGGATAAGCCCTTCTAACAATATTTAGTAGTTTCAATGATGACTTGGGACCCACAAAGTAGTCATTTTTTTTAAATATCTGTTAAATTGTTGGAACTTGAAAGACCTTCCACTTACATGTAGGAGTCCCAAAAATGGTTAAATACATTTCACGTGAACCTTTTATCATGCATCATTATTGATTTGTTGGAAGAAAAAAATATTTCCAAGAATGCTTCATTGTCAAAACAATGAGCCTAAGCTCGCCAACCAATAACTACTTTATTTAGTGATTGTTGAGTCACTAGAACTTGAGAGAGCTCCTAGTGATATAATATAGTCACCATGATGAAACTTTCCTTCACATATAAACATTAACTTTCCTTATGTCATTGGATTGTTAAAGCCAAAAAAGGCTTCCAATGATAGGGAAAAATTCAACTGATAAAGCCCATCCTCTCTTTTTTCTTCATTATTGAATCAATGGGGATTGAAAAGACTCCCAATAATATTCTTATGTTCCCCCAATGGAAACATCCCTTTAATACATACAACTTCATTTTTATCATTCAACCATTGGGATTCCAAAAGGGTCCCAAAGACATAGAAGAGCCCGAGCAATTGAAACTTGATTTCACCTATGCATGTACTCCTTCATCATTGGGATCCAAAAGGGTCCAAAAAGTGGAATACAAGTTCAATGAAAGGATTATTTCCTTCATGCATACACTTTTGTTAGTAATCATCAGATTGTTGGAAGACAAAAATTAATCCAATAAAAACATAGGCCTCCACTGATGAGGCTTTCTACTTATGTTAGCAACTACGCACATGGCTTAAGGGATAAAATTGATGTAGAGTCAAATACTTTGGAGAAAAAATAGAGGAATAATCAACTCTAGGGACTTAAAAAAGGGCTCTAACATCATGCAGGTCCATTTCGATCCATGTTCCATCCTTTCTTTCTATGGATGTTCTAAAACATAGAAGTGACCCCTAGGGAGTTACTTAGCCAAGATGCTCATATGATCTTAAGGGTGACTGAGGCTTCAAAGGTACTTATTTAAAAATTTATCTTGGTTAAAGAGACATATTCCAACCATTGGTTTATTCCCCAAAACATAGAGGTATAGACTTGCTTCATAGGCCTTATAAACTTCTTGTAGCCCTACTTGCTCGATTTTCTTTGGCTAATTCAAAATCTATCCAAACAACTTGGAAACTAAATTATATATTTGAGTACCCTTTTTAGAGTACCAACAGACCCCAAGGTTTCACCTTCTCATTCCAAGGACTCATATGACTATTCACAATATGGCAAGGCAATAAATAGGGCTAATTTAGTGGCATAAAGAGGGAGCCACCATATGGAAGTTATATATCTAACTCTAATCACTTGGGACACTTGAAACATGATGCAATACTATAGAATACCCAATCTTATCCTTTGGGGAGGTCGGATATGGAATTGAAGTTGTTGATTGCATGAAGTTGAGTGTTATTTGGGCTAGTTTAAAGAAGGAGCCACCACACAAAACTTTCACAAAAGAATCTAGCCTTTTGGATCCTTTGAGGATTCTTAGAAAAAATCTAAATCTCATTTTTAAGCTTCCCATTCACTCTACAAAAAAAATGAAATTGTTGTCTCCATTTGGCTTTAGGTGTCCACTTGGTGTTGCTCACCTACGGCCTTCAGATTCTCCTCTGTATCTACAAGCACACAATAAAACTCTACATAATATCAAATTAATTTAAAGTTACAAGAGATCTCCCATATTCCATAGAAAACTATTGGGGGATCTTCAAGGAATGGCCATTTGGAGCCAAAACCCTCAAAACAAGTAGGGTTTTAAAGCACCAGTCACTAAACTAGTGATAAATTTATTCCTAGGAGGTTTCAAGACCACAAATAAAAACCAAATGCAAACTAAGATGTTCCTCTATGACATGCAATCCTTGGATCATACTGGTGAATCCGTACCAATCCGTACAACAACAAAAACAAAAACAAAACTATGTAAAAATCTAGGAACTTGATCTTATTTCTTCTCCAATGTATCTTCCACCTCTTGGAATTCATGGTTTTCAAGGTTTGGGTCCTATAATTCCCAAGAAACCTTCTTGGATTAGTTACATTTGAAAATGCACAGAGTTGGATCCATTTACAAGAAACTTGCAAAGTTACATAAAGCAATAATGTAAAGTTGACATTTTTAGAAAGTTATTATCATGTGGAGACAAAAAGGAAGCATTAAAGGATTTTTCCCACCTAGGCTAAGCATACACACCCAAACTAATCTAAACTATTGAGGAAGGATTTAAGCAAGCCAAAAATTTAAAAGCATATCCTAAGTGGCTAAAGGCAAGGTGAGCTTATAAGGTTTCCATCTTGTCTTTGCCACAACACATAGGTTTATTAGGAAAATCAACACACCCTAGGACTAAAAAAATCACATATTAAAAAAAAAATTAAATACAACGCGATGCCTTAAATTTATTGATTTGAATTTTCATCCAAGACTTGACCTTGGTTCATAGCTTGAGCCCCTGCACCATACTCCCCTGATAGAAAGATGTCAAGTCCACTTGAGATGAGTTGTTGGAGTGAAGAGCCCAACTTTGAAATCTGATGTTCATCCAGCCATAATGCCTTTGATTTAGGTTGTCCTTTTTTATTTGATTAAGTATTCCTTGTACTCTCTCCTCCTAGTCTTCTTTTTCCTAGTATCTATCACCTTTTCAGGTTGTAGTGGTACGGATTTGGGGAATGGTTTCATATCTTTTCCCACTTGTTCTTGTTGTGCAACAGGTTTAGTGGTCTCTCCTTTTTATGATGTCAAATCCAATATATTTAAAATGGGTAAGATAACAAGGTCTGGTGGGAACTTGAGTTTGTATGCATTTTACCCATATTTTCCCAGAATTTGACATGGCCCAACTTTCTTGGGTAAGAGCTTAGTGTGCTTGACTTTTGGTAGCCTCTCCTTTGTTGAGGAATTCCCATAGTAGGTCTCCTACTTCAAATTTAAGTTCTCTCCTCTTTTAATCTGCTTGGGTTTTGTACCTTTTTGTGGTCTTTTGGAGTTGAGATTTCACTTGATCATGGACCTCTTTCATGGTTGTAGAAAAGTGTTCTCCTTCTGCACTAATTGGTTCAATATCAAGAAATTTTCTTAGTTCAAGCAATCCCCTTGGGCTCATCCCATAAAAAATTTGAAAAGGTGACTTGTTCGTGCTCCTATTGACTATGTCATTGTATGAAAACTCAACTTGGGCAAGTATAGAATCCCATTTCTTGCCATGCTATTTTGTGAGGCACCTCAAGAAGTTTCCTAATGATATATTGACAACTTATGTTTGCCCATCCATTTATAGATGATAGGCTGATGAAAATGATAGGTTTGTCCCTAGTTTCTTCCACAAAGTCCAAAAATGACCAACAAATTTAATATCCCTATCTGACACAATATTTAAAGGTAATCCATGAATTCTAACTATCTCTTTAAAGAAAATATCTGCAATATAGGATTCGTCACTAGTGGATTTACATGGAAAGAAGTGTTCCATTTTACTAAATCTATCCAAAACAATAAAAAAAACTATCAAAACCCCTTTGCGTCTTGGGTAGTCCCATGACAAAAGCCATACTTACATGCTCGCAAGGTCTTGATGGAATGGAAAGGCTGATATAAACCTACATTTGTACTTCTCCCTTTGGCTTTTTGACAAATAGAGCATGCCTATACAAACCTCCTAACATACAATTGTAACTTTGGCCAAAGTAGTGTCTTATCACTACTTCTAATCTCTTGTCTAGTCCAAAGTTGCTAGACATAGCACCACTATGCTTCTCTTGAATGATATTGGTTCTCATGGAACATTTTGGGATGCATAGCTATCCCATATTAAAGAGAAGTCCTTATTGTAACAAATAATTAGAAAAATCATGATGATATATATCATTCAACTTAAGACATACCTAATATATTTATCCAAAATCTTCATCTGCTACATATATGCCCTTTGAAAAATCAATTCCCGTGCACTTTTCACTTCAATTTAAAAGATAGTGAGCACTCTACTACTTAGTGCATCGACAAATTTGTTTTCCACTCGCTTCTTGTTCTTGATGGAAAAGGTATAGGCTTGTAAGGTTTCAACCCACTTCATATGCCTATGGCTCAATTTGTCTTGGCTATTAATGAAACTTAAGGCCTGGTTATCCGTATAAACAATGAATTCTTTAGGCAGCAAATAGTGTCTCCATTTTTTGAGTGATTGGAGTAATGCATATATTTATAGATCATATGATGAATAATTCTTCTTGGCTTCATTTAAATTTTCACTAAAGAATGCAATGAGTCTACCTTCTTGACTTAGGAAACTGTTGGTAAATAGATTGTTCTTCTTTTTATACTCCTTTTATTTGCCCAATTTTATAATGAAGAACAACTTTACACAACAGTTGGGAAACTATTTCTGAGGATGTCTAGTTTCCCTCTAAATTGAGGTACAGCTCCCTATCTAAAAAATATTCAATGAATTATGTTTTATCCCTAATTCCTAATGCAGGGTATGTTCTTAACTAGAGAACAATAGAGGAAAACCAAGTTCCACCCAAGCAAGTGAAATCTCAGGAAGGGTCTAAATGCAGAGATGTTATGTTGATGATCTCCACAATCTTATGAATTTCACAACACAACAATATGAAAATCCAAACTATGAAATGCAATTGAAGAATGATCATGCAAATTGTAAAATGCAAATGAAGTAGTTGATGCAATTCCACAACCAGTTATAATTCTCTGATTATCCTACTGATTGGCTAACTTGAAAACAACAAAACAAAACTCTATTTATTTCCCCATCTTCAATTCAACACAATGAAACCAACATCAGATACAAATAATGAAAGTGGATAGTAAAATAATGGCACTAAACTTGATTGACTTTGCAACCAGCTTCACACCAAAAAAATTTTGACCTTTTATTAACTTCTTTCAAAGAATTTATAGAGTTTACAATGTATCATGCTCGTAGGGACTGATGACCTTTCAATTTTCATGAATACAAAAAGATTGGGAACAAATAACTTCAAAAATACAATGAAGAGGAAATAATTTGACTCTGTCCCTTCACCTTCCCTCACTAATATTAATCTCCTCCAATACATCATCTTGATCAATGAAAAATTCATCACCTTGAAAAATGGCGTGCCCGTGATCCCTGTTGAGAGGTCTGACATAACACTTCCACCGTATTTAATTATTTCTCTATTTTGAATCCTTCTTGATTTGTCCTTTATATTAAGTTGATCCTCATAAAACATATTATAGAATAGCATTGATTATCTTTAGACTTGTAGTGCTTTTCCCATTTTCCGCACGTCAAAGTTAAGTGCGAGAGCGATTATAACTTAGATTGGTCGCATGATCGCAAGACCAAGAAAACTGCCTTGCGATCATGCGACAAGGCATAGCGCAAAGTGGGTAGGTGCAAAGGAAGTGTGGAAAAGGACAAGGAAGATTATAAAAGTTCCCAGCTAGCATCCACGTCCTCCACAATAAGCATCACAAAAATTTTAAATGCGGTTATGTGCCAAATTTCCATCCATCCGGCATTAACTATTTACCTTTTCGCATGATCGCATAGCAATACTTTAATCTATGTGATCATATGACCACTCCATGATTGGTCAACTTCCACAAGCATCTTCACTCCCACCTGGACATGTGGAAGGATCCCACTTTACCTGCTAAGCATCTCCTGCAACATCTCAGTAAAGTGGAAGCCGTCGATGAAGGATCTATCTTTGTGCTTGCATCATATGATAACCAACGGACATGGAACACCTTTACACATGTCATAATCTTGCATGATTGCAAAGAATCTCCCACACCATAGCGACAAAGAGACTATCATTGATTTAACCTCGTAGGCAAACTCTTTCCAGACCCACCAAGCTACGTGTCTCAATCCCGCTATGCTGCAAAGAAAGGCTACCATCAATTCTGACCAAAGTGAAAACATGAACCGGGCCCGCATCTACTAAGGAGTCCATGTGGCTGCATCTCGCATGATCACAAGACTAGTTTCTCAGTCATGCGATCTTGTGGGGACCGTAGATCTGGAGACCGTAGGGCTTCCACTGTCTTGTCGCATGATCACAAGACAATAATTTTATTTATGTGATCATGTAACCATTCCATGATTGGTCAACTCTACAAGCATGATCACATCTACGCTGTTAGCGTATGCGGGTCCCAGCAGGCTTCATTGTCGCATGATCGCATGGTATTATTTTGATCCATGCAATCATGCGACCGCTCTTTTCTAACTATCACAAATGCACGGCGAGGTTAATGCTCGGCTCTCCTCTCAAAGCTTTGCCATCTTGGACAAGTGGAAAATCTTTAACTTAAGTGACACTACCAGATGAATAAAGAGACGTGCACCTGCCTGTCAAAGATGAATCAAAAGGTAATGAAGGATTATAAAACCTGACACAGGCGAAGACTGTTGAAACATTTCAAGCTCGGGTAGAAACATTGAAAAGATGCTATGGCCAGCTGAGCTCGGGTGGTGACAATGTAATAAGATTGAACACACAGCTCTGTCACTGCATCTTCTTCCTGATTCTTTGCACACACTTGAAGATCATGTATTTTGAACATCTACCTGTTTGAGAAAAAGAATCAATTGGAGCATCAAGACCTTGCCAGGTTAGGAACTATAACCTACCCAATGATAAAGAGACTTTAGAACCACCCAACTGGCTTGAACTAAGAAGGAAAAGTGAGGGGAACCTGGCAAAATCATCCTACCCTAGGGAAGACTTAGACTTAGACACAGATATGACTGTGACACCAAAATATTCCACTTGACAGCATAGCCATAGGATGAAAAGTGGGGCAACAGACACCTCCTATGACAACTATCCTAGCATCACACTCAATTTTAAAGACTTTGTTAAAATCTTGAGAAATTTTAGGATAGGATATTGGGCTACCTTTTTCTTGAGGATTTCAAAGGATTCATTGGCTTCTTTTGTGCAAAAAAACTTACATTTTTGTTCACCTTTGATAGTATCTAGTATAGGTGCACAAATCATACAAAAATTTTTGATAAACTTTCTATAAAAAGTAGCTAATCCATGAAAGCTCCTAACTGTAGAAATGGTCCTAGGAGTAGGCCAAGAAAGAATTGCATTTATCTTGTCTTGATCCATCTTGAGAGTACCCTTAGAGATCACAAAACAAGATATGTATGTTCTTCTTGTATGAAAACGCACTTGTCCAAGTTGATCTTTAGCTTCTCCCCATATAATTTCTTCAACACCATGTCTATGTGCTTCAAATGTTCTTCTCTTGTGCTGCTAAAAATCAGAATATCATCCAAATATACTATGACAAATTTTCCAATGAAATCCTTGAGGAATTCATTCATGAGCCTCATAAATGTACTTCAAGCAATAGAAAACCCAAAAGGTGTTACCTTCCATTCATACAACCCCTCATTGGTTTTAAAAGTTGTCTTCCATTCATCCCCTTGCCTAACCCATATTTAATGGTACCCACTCTTCAAATCAAATGTAGAAAAATAGCTTGCACTCCCCAAACAATCAAAAAAATCCTCTATTCTAGGCATTGGAAATCTACACCTTATTGTGATCGGCTCCAGAATTAGTGCAAGCCTCCAAGTTCCTTCCTTCTTTGGTGCCAAAACAACAGGAACTACACATGGGCTTAGGCTCTTGCCAATTAGACTAGATTCAAGAAACTCCTGAAATTGTTTTGCCATCTCCTCAATGTGTTGGGGTGTTAGTTTGTAGGCTTCTTTATTTGGTAGTGTTGACCCTAGTATGATATCTATGCACTTATTTATCTCCCTGATTGGTGGTAGACTCTTTGGCATATCCTCAGCAACTATACCATGATATTTGTCAAGAATGGTGGCCACTTCAACATTCACCTTTGCTGCACTTTCCATCTTGAAAACTGAACTTTCCTTGGTTGCAGATTCCTTTCTTATTCATCTCCCTTGGAGAATTCTCCACCTTATTTTTGAGCACTGGTATGAGGGAAAGAAAGGCCCATTTTCACTATCTACTTCCTTTATGAGTTCACTCTTCCCCATCATCATTACCTTGACCTCTTTTCCTTTAGGCTCTCCTTGATTTGTCTCAAACAGTGGTACCAACTCAATTAATTTACCATCCTAAGTTATGGTATAGGTGTTTTTAACACCATCATGTTGGGCTTTGAGGTTATATTTCCATGGCCTATAAAAAAGAAGGTGACAAGTATCCATCTTCACCACATTAAATAGGAATCTATCCTTCTAGGATCCAATTTGAAATTCAACCCATGACTGCTCATCCACAAGAATTTGTTGTCCTTTATTAAACCATGAGAATTTGTAAGGGCATGGGTTAGGTACTCTTTTCAATTTCAACTTTTCCACCATCTCAAGAGAAACAAAATTCTCTATTGAACCGGAGTCAACTAAAACCTTACATATTTCCCCCCCAGACTTGCAATTTGTCCTAATAAGTGACTTTCTTTGAGGTGGTTCCTTGATGACTGATTCTCATAGGAATGTTCTCAACATAAGGGCTTCATCTTGGTCTGGGTGCCCATAGAAATTAGGATAAATCTGAGGGTTAGATTCTTTGACTAAATGTGTTCTTCTCTCTCCTTGAGAGCTAGACCCTATCTTCTCTAGGCACTTGTAGGAAATATGTACTTCTTGGTTGTAATTGTCAAAACATTTAATAGTTCCATTACCTCTTCCTTGTGACCTTCCTCCAAAATTTGGTCTTCTTCCCCTAAAATTCCGTATGAAATTATCAGTCCTATTTGTTTCTTGACTAGTTTCATTTTGAGAGTTGAAGCTAGATTCTCTTCCCCTTGACTAACTTCTTCCTCTAAATTGATGTGTACCCCTACCTCTATTGTTTTTATCTTTTCTCCTCCTAAAATTTTCTTCCACCTTTAGAGCTAACTGGTAACATCTTGATATTGTATTATGACTCAACAATTGAAACTCCTCTTGAATGTTCATTCTCAAGCCATTTAGGTACCTTTCTACCTTGACACATTTAGACTCTATGATTCTTAACCAGAGACTTAACTTCTAGAATTCCTTAGTGTATGTGTTGATGTCCATCTCTCTTTGCCTTAGGTTCTTCTTCTTTTGGTGTAACTAAACCTCATAGTCTTCTACTAGATATGTCTCCTTTACCATTGGAACCATTCTTTTCCATCATGTGATCCTTTTCTTGTCATCTTTAGCTCTTTCTTCTTGAATGAAGTTCCACCAAGTTACTACTACTCCCCTCATCTTAAACTTTTCCAACTTGACCTTTTTTGCTTCGGTGATCCCTTCACACTCAAAGTAATTTTCTAAGGCTTCAATCTAATCTATCACAACCTCAACATTCATTTTCCCATCAAACATGAGTAACTCCCCTATTTTTCCTCCTACAGTTTCTAAGGATTTTAGGAAACATTTTTTATCCTCTCGTATCTCTAGTCCTTCTCTAGGTACTTCCTCTTCTTCATCCTCACCCATTCCTTGTCTTCCTTCTTCCTTTTTTGCAATCCTCTCTACTTGATCCAACTTGACTGCCAAATGTTCTAATCTCTCTCAAAAACCTATTCTCTTCCTCCTGATCCTCCACCTTCTTAGGAAGATCTGTATTAGTCACCATGTTCTAACTCCCAACTGAAGATGTTATCTTTGACATAGATCAATTTCTTCTTCAAGAAAAGTAGTCAATTAGCTTTGATAACAAAAATGATGTAGAGTTAAATTCTTTGGAACACCACTAGAATAATAATCAACTCTAGGAACTCAAACAATGGCTCCAACATCATGCAAGTCCATTTCAATCCACTATCCCATCCTTTCATTCTCTAGATACTCTAAAACATAGAAGTGACCCCTAGGGAGTTACTTAACCATGATTCTCATATCCTAACGAAGATGCTCATATCCTCTTAAGGGTGAGTGAGGCCTCAAAGGGACTTGTTTAAAAATTTATCTTGGTCAGAGAGACATGTTTCAACCATTGGTTCAGTCCCCAAAGTGTAGAGGTATAGACTTGCTTCATAGGCCTTATAAACTTCTTATAGCCCTGCCTGCTCGGTTTTCTCTGGATAATTCAAAATATTTCCTAACAAATTGGCAAATAAATTATATATTTGAGTACCCTTTTTGGAGTACTAACAGACCCCAAGGTTCCACCTTCTCACTCCAAGGAATCATATGACTATTCACACTATGGCACGGGAACAAATAGGGCTAATTTAGTGGCATAAAGAGGGTGCTACCATATGGAATTTATATCTATGACCCTAATCACTTGGGACACTTGACACACCATGAAATACTATAGAATACCTAATCTTAGCCCTTGGGGAGGTCGGATGTGGAAATGAAGTTGTTGATTGCATGAACTTTAGGGTTATTTGGGCTAAAGGAGCCACCCCACAAACATGTCACAAAAGAGTCTATCCTTTGAGATCCTTTGAGGATTCATAAAAAAATTTAAATCTTAGATTTTCAGCTTCCCATTCACTCTACAGAAAAAATGAAATTGTTGTCTCCATTTGGCTTGAGGTGAGCACTTGGTGTTTCTCACCTAGGCCCTCTAGATTCTCCTTCTTACCTGCAAGTAGACAATCAAACTCTACATAATATCAAATTACACTAAATTTACAAGAGATCCCCCATAGGCCATAGAAAACCATTGGGGGATCTTCAAGGAATGACCATTTGAAGCAAAAACCCCCAAAACAAGGAGGGTTTTAAAAGATTGGTCACTAAACCAGTGATAAATTTCTTCCTAGGAGGTTTCAAGACCTCAAATAAAAACCAAATGAAAACTAAGATGTTCCTCTATGACATGCAATCCTTGGATCATACTAGTGAATATGTACAACAACAAAAGCCAGAAAAAAAACTATGTAAAAATGCAGAAACTTGATCTTATTTCTTCTCCAATGTATCTTCCACCTCTTGGACTTCATGTTTTTCAAGGTTTGGGTCTTGTAACTCCGAAGAAACTTTCTTGGATTAGTTACATTTGAAAATGTAGATATTTAGATCCATTTACAAGAAACTTGCAAAGTTGCATAAGACAATAATGCAAAGTTGGTATTTTTAGAAAGTTGTTGTCATGTGGAGACAAAAAGGAATCCTTAAAGGCTTTTTCCCACCTAGGCTATGCATACACACCCAAAATGATCTTTAAACTATTAAGGAAATATTTAAGCAAGCCAAAAATTTAAAATTTTATCCTAAGTGGCTAAAGGCAAGGTGAGGTTATAAGGTTTCCACCTTGTCTTTGCCACCACACATATGATTATTAGGCAAACCAACACACCCTACGACTAACAAAATCACATATTAAAAAAAAAATTATATCCAACAAGATGCCTTAAATGTTTTAATTTGGATTTGCATCCAAGACTTGACCTTGGTTCATAGCTTGAGCCCCTGCACCAAATATTTTGAAGGAGTGGTTGTGCCTAGCTAATTAAAGGGACAACAATATGCATGACTTAGGCAAAATTAATCAATAATTGACATGGTGTAGAACCTAATGTGAGGAATTAGTGGATGGGACATGAAATCAAATACAAGATGTAGCCCTAATTTATGGCTACTATCTATAATATTCACCAATGAAATGAAATAAATAACATAAAAAATAAAGGATAAGCCCATAAGGATCAAAACTTAATTTTTTCTTAAGGTACCCTAATGCATTGCAAAGAGCACAAGGATTAAATTAGACATGAGAGAACTTTAGAATCTCGAATCCCTAATAGAGCTTTTGGAGCTTTTAAACAAATTTACTTAGGGGTGCTCCTTTCCAAGTTACAAACTCTCTAATATAAAGTAGGCATAACCAAGTTGTCAACTTTACCAAAAGTTAAGGGCATACCCAAATAAGTAGACATGATATTAGAAATTTGATAGTAAAAAAATTTCAACAATGTACAGACCTAGAGATCATTAGGGGTGTTCATAAAGAAGAGAACTTTTTTAAAGTTGATTTTTTTGGCTTGAGACTAATGCATATTTCATTAGTAGACAAATCCAACTCCTAGATTTAGAAAGGGAAGCCAATACAAGGAGGATTGTATCATCAACAAATTGTCAGTGAGAAACAATATTAGCCGAGGTAGAAGGTTTAATACCTTTCAAACTGCCCTGAGAAACTCTATAATCAATATTTCTACAAAAGACCTCTGTTAGTGGGATAAAAAGATAAGTGGAAAGGGATTTCTTATTTCTCATGCCACGAGTAGTTGAGGAAAATCCCTAAGGAGAACCATTAACTAGAAAAAAATATTTAGGAGATAAAACATAGGCTTCAATCATCTTTAGAATGTTGTCCTCAAAACCATACTTCCTTAACATTTTTTTATAGAAATGGCCAAAAACTGATATCACATGCTTTAGAGATGTCTAATTTGAGAAGAAAACATTCTTTCTTGAAATTTTCCGTAAAGTGGAGGGCTTCATGCACAATGAGGATAGTATCGTTAATTTTGTCATTTTGGGACAAAACACTTTTGGTGGGAAAGAATCATCTCATCTGGGAAATGTTTAATCCTATTGACCATCAACTTGGAGAAGATTTTACAAAGAGAGTTACAAAGGCTTATAGGTCTAAAGTCTCCCATTTTGTTAGCACCACATATATTAGGGACTTCAGACCAATATAAGTATGATTGATTTCTTTGAGAAGCCCGACTCAAGAACGAAATTCTTTGGCTACCATGATAATATTAGGACCACCAATGTCCCAATAAAAATGGTGGGGGGGGGGGGGGCATTAGGGCCAATAGATTTAAAGGGACTAAGGGAGAACACCACGTGTTTCACTTTCTCTTCAGAGAAATTTTTTGCCCATAGAAAGAAAATTATATGTCATTGGTGTATTTTATTTTTCCTATCAATTATTTGATGCAAATGTATTTCATGAAATGTACTAACTTTATTAATTATCCTTTCAGAAAATATTGATTAATATTTTGTGTGACAAGTTGACATTTTTATTTGTTTAGTTACAATAATAAATTATAGAGCCAATATAAAATTTATTTATAATACTTATGATTTACTTATAAAAATTTGTATAATTTTATTATAATGTCTTATTTAAAATATCAATTAAAAAGTAATTAAATGAACAAACAATTTTATTATTATTTTTTAATGACAGGTAGGGATGACTATCCATCTGAGAGCATCTTTCAAATATGCATAAGCATTGGCTTTGAAACAATAAGGAAGTTTGAAAAAAATGGATAAAGTATGAATAAACTGAATTGAAGGAATCTTAAGCAGATTCATGAAATCAGCAGTCTAAAAGACCAAGAATCATATGATAAGCCTATCTTCTTATTCTTTTCAATGTCAACTCTTCAATTATGAAAAAGCAGCAGTCCACTCAGTCTAATGATTGATTCAGGTTGTTTCTTGTGGGGAGGAGAAAACAAAGAGTTGATCCAGTCAATCCGTGTCATGTGGCAAATTTCTAAGTTATAAGAAGGTGGTTATCTTTCTTTGCAGTGCAAGAAAAAAGAGGAGAGTGAAATAGATAGAAGAGGAGAGGCCTATCGTTGTGATTGATTTATGTAGAAATTCTGACAGATTTAAAGGAAGTTGTACAGAGGGTATTGCTGCCGTTGCAACTTAGCCTGGGAATTTGGCAGATAATGAGGGTGACCCCTCTCTGGGCGGTCATGAGATGCGCCGTCGTAGCTGTGCTCAGCTGCCTCTAATTGCACGCCTGCTCCTGCTTCACCTGCTCCTTTTTACCGGACACAAATTACAATAAGCTTCAGAAGTTTAAAGGTCTAGTTTTCAAAAGAGTGGTCCCTCGTGCCTTTACAGCGGGACCTAGATCGAAAGGGAAAAAGCAGAAGGATCCTAACAAAACTAAGAAAGAAGAGAAAAATGTGAATGGTGAGAAAGTTTTAGTGGAGTACCTGGGCAAGGAGTTTGCATTGCAGCGAGAGGAAGGAAACAAGATGTTAGTAAATGACGGGTCTGCATATTACATCACAGATAAAATGTGGGAAGCTCTGCTGCACATTAAAGAAGTGGCTCCAGAGACAGTGTTCTTGAAAGACTATAAAGAACTATGGGAAGAAGTGATAACAGGTGATATCATGGAGTTTGAAGAAGTGCTGGATTCAGTGATACTAGACAACCGGGAGCTTATTCGTCTTGACCATGATTACTTTCTTCCTGTGAACTTAGTAAAGTCGGAGGATAAATTGCAGAAGATTTTAAACTTGGTGGGTTTGTTTCTGCGGACTCAAAAGCATGTTCATTGGCTCATTTCCGCATTACTAAGCCTCACATCGGTAGTCATGGGGTTCAGTACAACTATAAGACTGTGCGTTCATCGCGTTATCAATAAACCCCTGTGCAGCGCAATGCATATGTTGTTTAACCGACTGCCTTTGCGAGTGAGGAAGAGGGTATATTTTTATTGCAACTGGGTGGATAATTTGAAGCCCAGTAACGATTTGCAGTTAAGACGGGGAAACGCGATCCTACGCCCGCTCATTGCTGGTGGCGGAAAAGCTCATTATCAATGGTTGGCTCACCCGTGCAAACTTGTTGGGAAAACAGGGGAGCGGAATAAAAAGTATGTGCTCGTTGACAGCCACTCTGGATCCTTGCTACAGCAGGCTTACTCTAAAGTTGGCCCATTTTTTTCCAAATGTAGCGAATCATTTTACATAGAGTGGATCTTCGACAACGATAATTATATGTGCTCGTTAAAAGCCGGTGTTCTTCCAGGGGGAGATGAGAAGTTGTTGAGATCCCATGATATTTACTTTTATATCGTCTGTGGTGATGATGATTTTATGGAGGAGGATGATATAAAAATCTTGACGTGTGATCATTGCGCGGTTATAGATAAGCTTGAGGAGGGAGTAGAATATAAAATGTCAGTATTTGGTGATGTTTACTGTGGATCGGCGGAGATACGGGATCATATTAGTGTTTCTTCTGTGGATATTAAGTGTAGCAGCAAGGAGGCCATCAAGCTGTTCAAATTGGCTTTATACATGGCAGAGCAAAACTCGGGGTCATTGAAATCTTATGAACGCGATGCTGAAGCTGTGTCTGTTCGCAGCTTCACAGAGTCCATCAACGCCTACGTCAGAAGTGACTATCCACCACTCCACAGATTGGATAAGATCACGCATACGTCCGCTGATATTCTTCTAGGATGCTTTATTTATTTTATCTTCTAAGCATTTATAGTTCCTTTATAGTTAAATGAAAGTATAGAATAGCATAGACAGTTATCATGGCTTCTGTATCTGCTTAATTGAGAAAGACTAAGCTTTAAGCCTTTTATTAAATGATCCAGCAGTAGTCACAAATGCATTTAGAGGTGGAATTGGATTGCAGTAGCCACCAAAGTGTACATGTCTATTGGCATGTCACGAAACGGAATGGCTCGTTAAAGAAACAATAAGCTATTTTTTATTATTACTATTATTATTTTTAGTATCAATCCTATAAAGTAAACACTAGTTTCAGATACAATTACAGTATATGTGCCTGTTGAGCCGCTATAGAAATATAATCTTTCATTAGAGGCCTCCATGTACCATTACATTCATAACCATACCAAACTATGCAGGGAAAACCAACTATACCTCTAGAACATATTTAGAAAAGGATAACGCCTATATTGTAAGCGTAGGAAGCAATGTCCACATCCATAATAAAATCTTATACCTCTCATCAAGGCTAAGAGCACATGGAACCTCCATAGCTCCACACCAATAGTCAAGCTCTTGGTTCATCATGTTCGTGCCACGATAAAAAAAAATGGCCACATTAAAGTGCTTCTATGTAGAATCTAGTGTAGTCTTTTATGTCATAAAACTTATGTGCCAACAAGTCATTCCTTAATCTAGTAACATTACTTTAGCTTATGAGCATCATGTTGTTATACAATATTCTATGTTCCAGATCTTTTATAAATTTTGAGGACACATGTTCTCAACTACACACTCACCTTTCAATTCTACAATATAAACATGCAAAATAAGGACCAGCATTTAAAGATAAACACATTAGCACAACCCAACCTTCATTAGTTTCTCAGTAATAGAATAACTTTTGAATAATGAATCTTAAATTCCATCTTTTGAATATTTATTTCAATAACTTTAATTTGTTGGTAATTTATCTAAAATTTAAATCTTTTTACCATTTGACTAGAAATAAAGAATGAAAAAAATTATTTCAGTCATTCTAAATATAGTTGATCATTAGAATCCCAAAATGATTTCATCCCCCTTCATAGAAATGGAAAACAAAGGACTATCTAGTTTATATTATCTCATGGAGAACTTAATGCTATGGAATTATCTAAAATAATTTAATTGTTCTACAATTTACAATCATCAATTAAAATATAAAAGCTATATAAACAAAATAGTTTAAGCACATAGATAATTGATAATTAATAATTTATGTGGACCGCTGGGGTTGAGTAATATTGTCACCTTTTACTTTTTTGAAAAGAAACCACTACATCAAGATTTTTCACAAAGCTAATACATAAAAGTGCATGGAAATAAATACTTAGATATGTTTCTTCAATTTCTTCTCCTATCTGCATATAATCCCCCTACCTATTTTTCATCGATTTCTTCCTCGTTGGTAACCTTAGTATATGACAATTATTTTTCTCTGCACTTATGTCCTTCACTATAACTGTTGTTATGATTAAAGTATGATTCTTTTAATACTTCTCTTCAATTTTCTTGTGACCTAAATTTAGTAGGCCAAGTAAATTATATGCATGGGAAATTCTATTTTAGTATATTTTTATAAACAACTAGTATTTATTGGTTGAAAGCAATAACAAGGATATATAAGTCGACTTAAACTCATACTTGATATTTGATGTGATCTTACAAACTAGCTAGATATAGTTCATTAATATTTTTCTCTCTAACTTACTCCACTCTTAAAAACAAGATTTAAATTATTGACTACTTTTGAATATGCCTATTTTTTTTTTTAATTTACTAATCTAGGTATAATATCCATCAATAAGATTACCACCACAATGTGTGTTGAGTTCCTCTTGTAAAAGATCATGTGACAACAAGTAATTTATTTTGCTTCTATTATCATTTTTAATGACACTAAATGGTTTGATCTAAGTCTAACTATAAAATGCTATTGGATAAAAGTACAAACCTATCTCATAATTCCTACCAACTAAATAATATCTATTGAACCATTTTGAGTCAAAAATATTTTGAATCCAAGGGCTTCATCCAGAACAATGTGACATAGATTGGTCCACAAGGTTTTGATTGAAATGTTTTGAGTGAAACCATACAAGATTTTTTTTCCTTTGTAATATTTAAAGCAGAGTGAAAATTTCTTATATGATTTAAGGTGAAAGTGTTTGGGTCAAAATAGTTTCATTCATAAACCTTCCACCCAAAACTACCTATGTGGATACCTTATTGGTAGCCACCACATCTTCTTTTAAAAAATTCTAAAACTTTTTACTTGAATTGAAGTTTTGTTAAGTCAAAATAGATTTTTTTTTTAAAACTAAAAATATATTTTTGTAAAGCTTAGAGTCTACAATCCATAATATATATGAGTATACATATATCTTTTTATATGGATATATATACATATATGTGTACGTGTATGTGGATGTGCATGTGCATGTGCATGTGCATGTATATGTACATGTGTATGTATATATTTATATGTATATGCATACACGATATTAGTCTCAATATATTTGAAAAAAATAATAAATAGGTTGTTATAATAAAATATTAGTATGGTTATAAATACAAATATATATTAAAACATATTCAATGTTTTTAAAAATTATATGAGTCAGCAAAAGGGAGAATCCTATTCAAAAGTCTTTTTTTTAAATGATAGAAATTATTAGCAAAACTTGAGGTGAAATTAAAATTATCAAATTTTATTAATTTTTACTTTAAAATGTTTCTACAAGAAAAATATTCATAACAAATTAAATATATTTATATTTACTAGATATTCAAGTTATTTATTTAGAAAAATCACAAGAAAATTAAAAAAATGGTTTCTTTTCTAACTTTAAGTAGACCTTAATTTTTTTTAAATATTGAGCAATTCAATAGTTTCTCTTAAACTTATTAAAAAATACATTAAATTATTTTCTTATATTTAGAAAAAATATAAGCATAAACTTCATTGAGATTTATACATTTTAAAATGTAGAGACACATTTACGAGGTTTATGTTGGGAATTTTCATTTGTGTTAGCCCATTCCTTTATAAAATTGTGACATAGATTTCTAAGTTTACCCTGCTACATACTTATTTTTACATGAATTGAGATGAAAAAAAAAACTACTCTATTTGATAGAGCCAATTAGTTAGATCCTTGCCATAAAACTTTTGTACATTCATATTTGGTATAAAGTGCCTAACCATAACATTATTTGTGACAATACATGTCCTTGGATTGGAGTCAAAACCAAAAGCATCATATCACTTTTTCTTCCCAAAGCTTATCATGGGAATTTTCTTTCTTAGAATCCTTAGAACTCGTAACAAAATCAAGAAATTTAATTCATTTCATTATAACATTAATATTCTCTTTCAAATAAATTACTTTCATCTATAGAGTCTAATCATATTTATTAATACCTTAGTTTTTATTATATGTATTTCTCATTATAAACATGTGTGCTATTTAACTTTTTTATCAAAGGAAAATAGGATTTGGAGGGACCATAAATCCTTTACAAATAGATTTCAAGTGGGGTCTAGAGTTCGACAAGAGGAAAAAAATACTTAAGATTGGAAATTACAAAATAGCAGTATCATCAATCCAAACATCAAGATCAACCCCAAAATAGAAGGATCCCATCATTTTTAGAGGGAAAGAGAGGAATTGAGCACATCAATGCTCATCCCCATAAAATGTTAATATGATTTAGAACAACAAAGAGGGGGGCTGAATCAGTTGTTCTTAGGTCCTAATGTATAAAACAATCTTAAAAACTTTTTCCTTAAATTAGATCCAATAACCAAAATAAACTCGGTCGTCACTGATTCAATAATAGAAACATATAACAATGCAGTCCACTACCCAGCTGTAACTTAACTTGTAAAACACAGAAATGTTCAAACCAAAACATTCACACAAGTATTAACACTAGGATTTATAGTGGAAACCCAATGTGGGAAAAACCACTTTGTAACATGCTACTATTATTTTCACTCTTCTGAAGTGAGCTCAGTTAAAAGCCAACCCTGTCAAAGGTTACAATACACACTTTTAGGTGTGACCTGGTTAAAGGATTTCAATCACCCTGTTAAAAGTGAGCCTTGTCATAGGACTTACATACACTCCATTAGAATGCAACCTTGTTCAAAGGATTTAACATATGACTGTTAGGTCAACCTCTGTTAAAAGGATTTTGACTATTACAATGGTTAGAAAGAAGCAGAAATATTTATCTGAAAAATATACAACTCACTTTGCAAATATCAGATCTGATTCCATACACTAATGCTTGTTTACTGACTTTGAAACTTTGCCATCTCCATCTCTGATCTACTTGAAACTTTTCTTCAAGCAACCACCACAATTCTCCTTCAGCCTTTTTTGCTTATACAGTCAATAAAACTTTACTAATCTTCCAGTGTTCTCTTTTTCACCCATGCACATACATATCCAATGCTCAGGTTCCCTTAATACTTTCCTCAATTAGGTTAACTCATCTTATGCTGCTCAATCTCATTCGTAGATCTTAGGGTTAGGTCAGATTCATTGAATCTACCCGCTTCATGTTCTTCGGCTTCATTTCTAGAATCATCTCAAATCTCTTAAAGATTTATAATAAAATGTTTTACAATGCATTTAATGCTTTCAAATAATTAATAAATAAAGTCAACACATTTTACATAATCCAAGAATTCAACAATGTCGGCTCCAAAACTAAATTATCTTCAAATATAAAAATACTAATGCTCAGTCAATACTGTGATCAACTACTCGGTCTTCATGTAGAAAGCTCGGTCATTACTAGAAATATTTCCTCGACTTATACTATCTTCCTCGGTAATTAACTATTGTTCTGTCGACACTAGAATTTTGCTCGGCATACACTGACTCGGTTGACACTAACATTACTCGACTTAAACATGATTTCTCCATTTTTTTCTCAGTCAAGCCTACCATTTTAGTCTTCAGTCTTACTAGTATAAACAATACACTGTCTCATCATTGTACAACATAGTCAAGTACACTTTGTAGTATCAAGATAACTCAACCTTTCCCTAGGTTCTATTGTTACCAACCTTGCCTATCCACTTAGCAACACTCAAATAGATATAGTACTTTCCTAAGTAGCAACAGTCTGACCAATTAAGGTTTGACATCAATGACAATACAACAATTGTTTCAATTGCAATTTCCAACAATCTCCCTCTTTGGAATTGATGGCAACACCATATGATATCACCTGAATAACACATGGATTACCCACCAGTCCAAAAACTTATCTGTTCATCAGAGAATTATTTGTAATATCCTTAGCTTCATTCTGATTCAGAATCCTATAAGCCTCACTTCTATGACCGTCATAAGTATTCACATCTCCCTCTATCCCGATCCTTCATTTCAATTCATCACCCTTACTTTTCAGTGTCATGTGTTATCATATCAGTTCATCTCCCTCTTTGACAAAAATGCTAAAGAAGCAACTAAAACATACATCCATCAGATGTAGATAATATCTGTGCAGCTCAGTGTTTCTCCCTCTATCATCTTGCTTATGATTGATTCCTTGTCTTTGCTCCTTTTCACAGCTCTAGGCCAGCCCTAAAGTGTGACAATCTTCTGCATCAACTTGTCAAATATTCTGTTGTAGCATATTTGATGCAGTGCTCCTATCTTGACTAGATAGCCTTAGTTAGGGGAAGAACCCCTAATTGACTTCTCAAATACTCATGAGCTTCTCTAGGTAAAGCTTTAGTGAATATGTTTGCTGATTGTTCTTTTGTATTCACATATTCCATTCAGACTTCTTTATCTTGTACTAATTCTCTCAAGTAGTGATAGTCGATTTCTATGTGATTGGTCTTAGTGTGCATCACTGGATTCTTAGAAATATTGATAGCACTTGTGTTGTCACAGAAAATAACAACAAGGTCAGTGATTTCTTCTTTCATGCCTATCAACAATTGTTTTATCCATACCAAATTTGAACAGTTTACTATAGCAGCAACATACTCGGCCTTGGTAGTAGATTGGGAAATGCAATTTTGTCTCTTGCTCATCTAGGAGACTAATCTCTATCCTAGAAAGAAAGCTCTACCACTAGTACTCTTTCTGTCATCTACATTTCCTTCCCAATCAACATCTGTATAAACTCTGAGCTCAAATTTGTCATCCTTCTTATAATATAGACCATAGTCAGTAGTTCCTTTCAAGTATCTCATAATTCTTTTCACAACCATCATGTTTGTTTCCTTAGGATTGGTAGAGAATCTTGACACAATCCCAACAACTAGTGCAATATCTGGTCTACTATGTACAACATACTACAATTTTCCAATCATGGATCTATACAAAGTCTGATTCACTTCTACAACATCATCATTCTTAGATAACTTTTGTCTAGTAACCATAGGAGTACTCACTGGTTTAGCATCTTCCATCCCAAAAGTTTTCAGTATTTCATTAACATACTTAGAATGTGTAAGGAAAATTTCATTCTTCCTCTGATATACTTCTAAACCAACAAAGAATTTGATCTCACCAAACATGCTTATTTTAAATTCAGTTTGCATTTCATTTGAAAATCTTTTACACAATGAATCTTGTCCACCGAAAATAATGTCATCTACAAAAAATTTTGCCAACAAGATACCTTTACCTTCTTCATCCTTCATGTATAGATTGCTTGTGTCATTTGTTCTTGAAAATCCAATCTGTATCAAGTAGTTGTACAACCTCTCATACCATTCTTTGGGAGCTTGCTTCAATCCATATAGTGCTTTTTTCAGTTTGCACACCATGTGTCTTCTGTTTGGATCAATAAAACCTTCTGGTTGTTCTATGTAAACTTCTTCTTCTAGTATACCATTCAAAAATGTAGACTTGACATCCATTTGATATACCTTGAAATATTTATAAGTAGCATATGCAAGTAGAGTTCTTACTCCTTCCAATCTAGCTACAGGGAAAAATGTCTCCCCATAATCTATTCCTTCTTCTTGTGCATAGCCTTTGCATACCAACCTAGCTTTTTTCCTAGTTATTTCACCATTTTCATTCATCTTATTCTGAAACACCCACTTTGTTCCTATAACATTTTTGTTTTTAGGTCTCGGTACCAAATTCCAAGTATCATTCTTCTCAATCTGGTCAATCTCTTCATTCATTGCTTGTATCCAATCTTCATTCTCTAATGCCTCTCTAGTTGACTTGGGTTCAAATTCACACAGTTGGCATGTTGGATCCTTAGTCTTACTTTTGGTCTGAATTCTAGTATTTTTGTCTCCAATTATCTATTCAGGCTTGTGATGTCTTCTTACATATTTTGCCAAAACAAGTTCAGCTCTTCTCTCTTCTATTTCATCAAGTTCCCCAACAAGATTGTCAGATTCAGCTTCTGAATGCTTGAAAACCTCTTCCTGATACTCAGCAGCATTTTCTTGTAGCTCAACATGTTCTTGTTCTCTTTCGGCACTGTTTTCTTGATGCTCAACAACATCTGTCTGTTTCTCGGCATTGCTTATCTGAGACTCGGCATCAGGTGCAAGTCTGTTACTTGCCTCTTCTTCTTCCTCAATGTACACAAAAGATCTATAATCTTCTAGTTCTCTTTTTTTGTTAGCTTCATTTCTTTCTGCACACTCATCAATTTTTACATTCACACTTTCCACAATTTTGTTAGTTTTAGATTTCAAACACTTATAAGCTTTACTTTTTGTGGAATATCCTAGGAATATGCCTTCATCACTCTTAGCATCAAACTTTCCATTCCTAGTGTCTTTTAATATATAGCACTTACTTCCAAAGATTCTAAAGTATTTAACACTTGGTGCATGCCTATGCCATAATTCATAGGTTGTCAGATTTGTACCTTTCTTAATCTGTACCTGGTTAAGAGTGTAGACAACAGTGCTTATAGCTTCTTTCCAGTATTTATGTGCCACATTCTTTTCAATCAACAATTCCCTTGCACAATCCAAGATAGATCTATTTCTTCTTTCTACTATACCATTTTTATGGAGGTGTTCTAGGTGTAGACATTTGTCTTTTAATTCCTCTATCATTGCAAAATAGATTGAATTCATTTGATGTAAATTCTCCACCTCGGTCAGATCTAAGACATTTCAAGTTCCTTCCTATCTCCTTCTCAACCTTAGCCAAATACCACTTAAAGGATTGAAAAGCTTCATATTTTTCTTTTAGAATCATTACATGCATCATCCTAGTATGATCATCAACAAATAAGATAAAGTATCTAGCACCATAGTAACTTTGTACACCCATAGGTCCACAAAGGTCAATATGAACCAAATCTAAAATGTTTTCAGAAGTAAAGGATTTTCTCTTAAAACTTGACTTTGTCATCTTTCCTAACTAACATTCCTTGCACATCACATTCTCAGGTTTTTTCAATCTAGGTAGACCTCTTACCTTTTTCTTCTTATTTATCTCTACCAGATTGTCAAAGTTAACATGACATAGCATTTTATGCCATAACCAAATATCATCAAGTTGTACAATTAAACATGTTTCTTCAGATAGGTCAAGATCGAACAAATTACCTCTAGTCTGATCTCCACTTCCAATTAGTTCTCCAATAGCATCAAATATTTTAGCTTGCTTGTGATGAAATTCCACTCGGTAACCAGTTTTGTTGAGTTGAGCAACACTTAACAAATTATAATTAAGACCTTCAACCCAATATGAATTTTCACAAGATATCTTATCAGTCAGTTTAATCAAACCTTTTCCTCTAATAGGACATGATGCATCATTACCAAATTTTACACTTTTACCTCTGTAATGATGTAAGGTCTCAAACTTATTTTTATCACCACTCATGTGATGTGAACAACCACTATCAATAATCCATTTATCATTCTTGTTCACATAGGATATCAATGCATTTTTCTCATCCTCATCAGATTCATCTTTCATTGCAACATAGACTACATCAATTTCAAAATCATCACTATCGGTGTCAGTCTCTTTTTCAGCAATGTAACAAGATTTCTTACCTCCTTTATAGTCCTTGTTCCTTCGGTAGCTTCTATCATCTCTTTTGTCTTTGTGTTTTCTTTTTCTTTCATCATCTTTATCCTTCCTATCAGGACATCTAGCAGCTATATGACCAACTTTATTACATGCAAAACATATAATAGGGAGTTTACCTTTATACTTTCCTTTTCCTCTTCTTAGTCTTCTAGCCATAAGAGCTTCTAGATCTTCCAGTTCTTCATAAGAAGTGTCACTGTCACTTTCACTTTCACTTTCACTGATACATCTTTCTTTTTCTTTCTTTTTCTTGTTCAGAACTAGTTGTGACATGAAAGCAGATTCAACATTTCCAATGCTTCCAACAGTGAAATTATCATAGTTAGAGAGTTCAAAAGCAGTCAACTTACCAACCAAACTTTCCAAAGTAAGCACATTAGCAGAGTTGCATCTAGATTCCTAAATAGCTAAGATCTTAATAGCATATATAGGATGAAAGGTTCTTAGTACTTTCCAAATTATAGTTTCATCATCAATAACCCCATTTTCTCCTCTAATAGCATTCACAACTTCTTTTATTCTACCACAATATTGTGCAATGTTTTCACCTTCTTGCATTCTCATTTCATCAAACTTACCTCTAAGACTCTCGGCCTTTGCTTTCAGTACATTTAAGTCACCACCATAGATCCTTGCAAGAGTGTCCCACATCTCCTTAGCAGTTGTGCAATCCTTGATGTCCTCAAATTTTGGATAGCTTAGGGAAGATGCAATTTCTAGCATTGCATGAATATGTTCTTGCTTGGCTCTCATTTCTTCGGCAGTCAAAGGTGCGATAGGTGAGACATAGCCATTTTCAATGTAGTACTTTGCAGAGTCATGAATACTGGCCAGATGCAGCTTCATCAAGCTTTTCCATGCAGGGAAGGTTTCCTTATTCAGCTTTGGTACCTCCTTATACATCCTGATCATTTGCTTCAAGCCCCTTTAAACTTGATTTCTGTAAACACTAATAATAAGCAACAAAGCTCTGATACCAATTGTTAATATGATTTAGAACAACAAAGAGGGGGGGTGAATCAGTTGTTCTCAGGTCCTGATGTATAAAATAATCTTAAATTTTTTTCCTTAAATCGGATCCAATAACCAAAACAAACTCGGTCATCACTGATTCAATAATAGAAACATATAACAATGCAGTCCACTACCCAATTGTAACTTAACTTGTAAAACACAGAAATGTTCAAACCAAAAAATTCACACAAGTATTAACACTAGGATTTATAGTGGAAACCCAATGTGGGAAAAACCACTTTGTAACATGCTACTATTATTTTCACTCTTCTGAAGTGAGCTCAGTTAAAAGCCAACCCTGTCAAAGGTTACAATACACACTGTTAGGTGTGACCCAGTTAAAGGATTTTAAACACCCTGTTAAAAGAGAGCCTTGTCATAGGACTTACATACACTCCATTAGAATGTAATCTTGTTCAAAGGATTTAACATATGACTATTAGGTCAACCTCTGTTAAAAGGATTTTGACTATTACAATGGTTAGAAAGTAGCAGCCATATTTATCTAAAAAATATACAACTCACTTTGCAAATATCAGATCTGATTCCATACACTAATGCTGGTTTACTGACTTTGAAACTTTTCCATCTCCATCTCTAATTTTTTCGAAACTTTTCTTCAAGCAACCACCACAATTCTCCTTCAGCCTTTTCTTCTTATACAGTCAATAAAACTTTACTGATCTTCTAGCATTCTTTTTTTCACCCATGCACATACATATCTAATGCTTAGTTTCCCTTAATACTTTCCTCAATTAGGTTAACTCATCTTATGCTGCTCAATCTCATTCGTAGATCTTAGGGTTAGGTCAGATTCATTGAATCTACCTGCTTCATGTTCTTTGGCTTCATTTCTAGAATCATCTCAAATCTCTTAAAGATTTACAATAAAATGTTTTACAGTGCATTTAATGCTTTCAAATAATCAATAAATAAAGTCAACACATTTTACATAATCAAAGAATTCAACAATGTTAGCTCCAAAACTAAATTCTCTTCAAATATAAAAATGTTGATGCTCGGTCAATACTGTGATCAACTACTCGATCTTCATGTAGAAAGCTCGGTCATTACTAGAAATATTTCCTCGGCTTATACTGTCTTCCTCAACAATTAACTGTTGTTCGATCGACACTAGAATTTTGCTCGGCATACACTGACTCGGTCAACACTAACATTACTCGGCTTAAACATGATTTCTCCATTTTTTTCTCGGTCAAGCCTACCAATTTAGTCTTCAATCTTACTAGTATAAACAATACACTATCTCATCATTGTACAACATAGTCAAGTACACTTTGTAGTATCAAGATAACTCAACCTTTCCCTAGGTGCTATTGTTACCAACCTTGCCTATCCCCTTAGCAACACTCAAATAGATATAGTACTTTCCTAAGTAGCAATAGTCTTACCAATTAAGGTTTGACATCAATGACAATACAACAATTGTTTCAATTACAATTTCTAACATAAAATACTCACTCTCCCACTCTATCCCAAACACAACAAAAGAACCTACCAACCCCAGCACTAGTGTTACCCAAATTTTCATATCCATCCAAATTTGGCTGAAACCATACCTAGCCCTCTCTTTTTACCATGTCTACCATCCGTAAAATTTTCATGAATTTATTTCATGTTCTCTGGTCTCTACAAATTTGTTATCCCCCTGTTCTGCAGTTAAAAAATTTCATAAAACTAGCCGTTGGTGTTCAAAAATCCAAAAAACCCTAAGCCTTGTTATATTTTCATGTTACCTTTTTGGCAACTTTGGTTTCCAATTTGTACGTGCCCTTTATTAACCCTTCAGTCACCAAGTCTCCAGTTCCTGGTGGTTAACTCCTTAACACTCAGCGATCCCACGATCGGTTACCGTTTAGGTTGGCAATCTTAGTTCAAATGGCTAGGACAAGATTTTTGATCTGATGGTTGTCGCATGATCTCATAGGGTCAGAAGATTCCTTGAGATCTTGCGACGATCGTCAATTTTCTCCTACCTGTAGAGTCCAATGTGTCAGTGGGACCGGTGCTATGTGGATTTTTTTTGGCGACCTGTGATTGGCTAAGGTTGGATAAAGGTGGAAGGTTGTCAGTGGGGTCAGGCCCTTTTAGCAGTCAGGAGGCTCTGACATTTGTAGGGGATCGACGGCTGGCGTATCTTCACATAGGCTGGTGTCAGAGCTTGAGATCTTAAGACGACCGTTAGATCTTCCATGTTTGTAGTGCTTCAGTGTGTCAGTGGGACTGACACCACCTCATCCAATTGGGTAGCTTTTGGTTGGTCAGCATGTGTTGAGTCAGATTGTCTATCAGTAGGGCCAGGTTCTTCCAAGTGGCTGGAGGTTCTGACATCTCAAGGATCCAATGGTTGGCATATAATCTCATAAGGTTTCTTTGACACATGAGATTATGCACCGACCGTTGATCTTACATTATCTCTGAGCTCTATCAGGTGGGTCCTCAGTTTCTGACGTGCTTGTTCATTATTTGTTGGCCAGTCGATAGCTTGGATCTGTCAGTGGGACCATGTCAAAAGACCTGCAAAGATGTCAGAATGATGAAGATCAACGGCTGGCGTATCTTCACAAAGGTTTGTGTCAGAGTATGAGATCTTGCGCCAGCCATCAAATTTGCCAAAGTGTTCAGATTTGTCAGTGGGTCTAGTGCCAGGTTAGGATGAGTTGCTGAGTCCTTATTGGTCAGATTAAAGAGATATGTCAGGTGGTCCCAATGACACGTATTGCTGACATGCATGCTTTTGATTGTTTGCTAGATGATGATGAGGATTTCCAGGTGGACTAATGTGTCAGTGGGGTCCCAGATTAGATAAGGATCTAATGGCTGGCATATAAGTGTAAGGAATATTCTGGGGCTATAAGATCATGCACCCACCGTTAGATCAGTATCTCAAGCAGTGGGTCCGATGTCAGAAGGTTGCAACGTATATCTGAGATGGCACAATTTGATTGGTTGTTGACTGTCGCGGTGGTGATTGACTTGTCAGGAGGAGTTTTGACAATTTTAAGCAGTGCATCTGGGCCATTCATCTGTCGGGAAGGTTTCTCATCGATAGTCACATTTTAAAATGACTAGGCTAGCCATTAACCTTTAAATTCAAATTTCCTACGAAGGTTTTTTTCTACGGTTTTGATTTATTTGACCATGCATGACATCGGTTAGCTCAGGAATTGATTTCTCAAGACAGTTGTGGTTGAGAGGGCGATGGAGGTGACCGTTGGCCGGTGTTGCAGAATACTGTCTCATGTTACCACGCTGGGAAGTAATGAAAAGAGTTGGCACCACCTTTTGCCAGTGTTTTTATTGAAAATACAAATATCTTCCAGATCAGATTTGGAGACTTCATGGCTTAGTGGAGTTGCAGGTGGGTTGGTAAGTCAAGGTTGTTGTGTCTGTAGGTGACCTCAGTACCGGATGGATGCCCATGAAGAAAGATATGATTTGATCTCCAACGTTCTCAGAGATTTTCATAATAAGTGATCAGTACCCTAGGGCTTGATATCATTGTTTAATTTTGTAACCCTAGTTTAGGTTTGACTCCTACCTGCGTGCAGTTGAGTATGTATATATTGTTTTGGAGCCTTTAGTACTCAGGAAGATTTGGACAATTTGTAGAAGAAAATTCACCTTTTCTAAAAGGCTATCTATGGTATCATTTCTACCCTTTGGCTCATACAATTGTATTTTCTCCCATTGATGATTCAAATATTGCAGAGGTATTTTGTGACAATCCTTCATATCCCTACACTTCCTTGTTTGGATTCTCTCTAATTGGATCAAAGTATGTGCATGTTTTCAATGATAGTTTAGGGTTCCTGATCCCTCTTGCATTCTATAATTTTGTGTGTTACTGTGTTTGATTTGATTTATATGTTCTTGTGGGTATACCTCAACCCCCTTAATAGTCTTGTCTCAATCCTACACCAAGTTGTAGAAGTGAATGTCTGTTTGCAGGTCATAAGTTGTGTCTTATTCTCAAGCCCTCTTATGAAATACTTATGCAAGCCTATTCTCTAAGTTGTGACCTATTGCACTTGAGATTTTTATTGATTTCATTCTTACATACTGAAATCCAAACCCTAATTTCAGTGCATCACCTAGTAGTTAGTTTTCTTTCAAGTCATTTCCCTTACAAGAATTTCTTCTATCCCTTTCCCTCAAAAAGATTTACTTTTGCTATCAAGAAGAAAATTAAGGTGATTATCCAAGAGGAACCAGCCAAGAACCTAGAGGTTTCATCCCAGTTAGCATAGGTCCCACACCTGGGGATGAATCCAATGTTATACTAGGTTATCAAGACCAAGAGAGCTTGAGACAGAGGTGCAAACTTAGTGTATAACAATTTCTAGCACGCGTGTTGGGACTAGAAGTTAATCAAATTCAAAGATATGTTATCTCTAATATGCAGATTGCATAGTGTAGGCTTTTAGAAGTTATTCTATCAATTATATCTGGTGACTCCACTGATTTCAAAGATCAAGGCTAATTTGTTCAAAGTTTTATGAGAAAGATTGAGACTAGGAGCTCAAAGCCTACCCAATTTTCAAAGTTTCCCTCAAGAAGAAGTCACAATGGCAGGTCAACTCAAAGGACATCCCCTACAAGGAGAGTTCAATCTACACATCTTGATACTTCATAAAGGAGACCTCTTCCCTTTCATTCCAGAAGAAGAGGTAGATCTCTAACTAGAGATCTAGAGGAAGATTCCAATCCAGCAACAAATATAGCTCATATAGTTGTCAATATTCAGATTCCAGCTCCTACAATGGCAAGACAGTTTGCTTTTGCACCATTCAACCAAGGTAACCCATTGGCCTTTGCTCAACATCATGATGTGCCTTTGGTAGCACTTAAGAGTATACCTGATTTCACAGGTGAGTGGCAGACAACTGCTTTTGAGCACATAAGAGATGTGACCACCATATGCAGCATACACAACATTACTCAAGAAGATGTGGCCACAAAGTTATTAGCAGCCTCTTTAAAAGGTAAGGCTCTAGAATGCTTTAGAACCCTAACTATTGGTTCTATTACTTCTTGGGATGAGTTAGGGGATGCATTAAGTAAACATTTTGAGGATAAATTAGATAATTTGTCTCTAGTTGAACAGTTAACAACTATTAAGAGAGATCCTCAAGAACAAATGATAGATTATAATAGTAGAATCCTTAAAACATGGAATAGAATTCCAGTCTCAGTGAGACCATCAGCAGACCATGCCTTCCTTTACTACTTACAAAGCCTAAATGGTCAAATTTTTGTCACGATCCAGTCTATGGGTGGTACTTCTCTACCCCAAGCTTTTGACATAGCTGTTAGGGCTGAAAATTATTTAATCCAAGCAGGCATGATTGCTAGAAGGCCTCCAATGCCCATCTTTCCTAGCCTTCATCCCATTGCACCTACCCAAGTACCCCCATTTACCCCTATTCCCACCATATTGGCACCCCAAGCTAGTACTAGTGGCCAAGAGCTGAGGACTAGTTTCTCCCAAGAGCTGCAAGAGATAAAGAATAGCCAACAAAGCAGCCAGCAAGAAATGACTGACTTGTTACAGACCTTGACCAAAGAGGTCACAAATTTGAAGAAGCAAAATCAAGAAATTAGACCACCCCTTCAGTCACAAAGCCAAGGTCCTAATCAGCAATATCAAAATCAAGGACAACCTTATCAACAAAATAGGCCACTGTACCAAGGAGGCTATCAAGGACAAAGACAAAGTTTTAATGAGATACCATTCCAACCATATAACCCTGCACCTCTAAATTTTTTTAACCCAGTGAGGGACATGGTTCCTAGTCAAAACAATATGGCTATGGATAATGAATGGTGTTTTCCTTGTAATCGGCTTCATAATCAGGCTACATGTTCAAATGGATGGATGAACCAGGCTCTAATGGTTCAAAATGCCTCACAAGCTCAATCAGAGGTTTCATCCAGTGGGTCAGTTCCTCAACAAGAATCACAAGAGCATGAGACTGCTCTCTTTAATTGGGAACAACTAGACTTCAATGGAGTCAATGATGAGGCTGCTTTTGTTGCCTTTACAAGAGAAAAAAGAAGAGCTCAAGACATGGAGAGAGTGGATTCCAACTCCAAAGCTACTACATTTGCAGAGCCACTGCAGCAAGCTACTCCCATCACACCTAAGGAGGCTCCTACCATTACAAGTAAAGAGGAGTACACTCTCAAAGAGATGGAGCCTATCATGCCAAAGACACAACAAAGAGTACACAATGTGACACCATTCAATATTGTAGACAACGTGAAGAAGGTGAATGTCACCATGTTCATATGGGACTCTTTGGCTCTTCCAAGACAACCTAAAATTTTGAAGAAGGCCATGTCAAAGGTAACAACTCCTCAACCTGTAAAAGAAGTTGCAAAGCTAGTGTTGGTCAACACTGATCAAGAAAAGGAGGCTCCAAGTAGAAACTCCAAGGATAATGCCACACAAGGTAGGAACTCAAAGCCACCTCCCTTTTATGTATCTTTAATCATTGGAAAATCTTTAGTGCATAATTGTATGGTAGATAGTGGAGCTACTAGCATTGTAATGCCCAAGAAAGTAGCTGACCAGTTAGGACTAAAATATGAGCCCTTCCAAAAGAAGGTTACCCAACTTGATGGATCCTCAGTCAATACTATAGGTGTGGCTAAGGATACCATTCTAATCCTTCATTCTAGTCCTAATTTCTCCATCCTCCTTGATATATATATTATAGATCTCCCTGCATTATTTTCTATATGTCTTTCTGTAATACCTCTCCTACAGTGATACTATGATTTGATACTTTTTATTATGATGGTTAGAACTATGCACTCATGTTTAAGTTTTCATGGAGGATTATACGTTCATCAGATGATATTTATATGCTCAGTTATAGTTACTTTGATTATATGTTTATGAGATCCTAGAAGAATGTATTAGTTTTACATGTTTTATCTCATGAATGGTATACTAACCCTTATCTCAATTGGTTTATGGATACATATGTGTTTTTCATGACTCAGGACGAAGTCGTAGTTACTCACTCGGTGAGGTCCACACGATGTATCGATCCTAGTCATCTGCTTGCATATATCTGATGTGTATATCTATATGTATATGTATCTCTTCTTGGTGATGCAGGAATTGCAGGTACCGGGTATCGTCTCCACCTGGCTCCACAGGTCTGAGCGATCCCTTAAAAATCCTCGATCGTTGTTGTTGTCATGGAGATATCATCAAGCTTCACAAAAGAAAACCTTTATCCTTGATCATTCACCTTAGGTGGGAAGTGCCGGGTCAGTTCCTGGTAGGGAGATATTATGTGGTTTATCAGTTATTAGGGTTTGGATCTTGTTCTTCTATTAGGGATACTCAACTTTGTCAGTAGGTTATCTAGGTGAGTCCTTGTTGATCGATGTCTGTTTCAGTGTCTTATTCCTGTTTAGATTTTCATGTTAGTATTAAGATCGAGTTGCTATTTGTACCTTGCATCTTCTGGTTATATAGTTATAAAATGTTAGTAAAATGAATAATGAGTCATTTATACTATATGTGTCATAAACATGTGGGTGCACACATATGCTTATGAACACATATAGGTATATTAAGGTATAAATATATATTCATAAATATAAATAAATATATATACTTAATTATATTAACAAATAGCACTAGCTTTATGGTTGTGGATAAAAATAAATTAAGAAATAAATAAAATAAGATAAAATAAAATAACTTTTGGTAATAAAACTAACTAGCTAGGAGGGAGTTGAACTCGAGACCTCCTAGAAGTTGGGGCTAGTTAGTTACCAATTGTGCTATGTGAATTCCTTGTGAGGTAAGTAATTAAATTTATTATTAAACCTTATTTTAGAGAATATTTTAATAAAAAAAAAAATATATAAACAAAACTTTATTTGTTACGGGAGAAAATTAGTTTCTCCTCCAACCGACTATGGAAGTTGGAGAAGTTTCTTCCCGTATAGAAACTTCTCCAACCAAATAGTTGGAGAGGAGATTATATCTATGATGATTGGTTCGGAAGACGGGGGCTGGAAACTATTTTGGGAACGGAAGAACTTTGGCTAATCAGGAGAAATTTGGGAGCGGAGGAACAGGGAGCAGCGGAAGAAATTTTGCAGGAACGGGCTTCGTCAACCAGGGAACTATTTACCAGGTTGGAGCTTTTCCCTGATAATCCCTAGGATATGAAATAATTATTTTATTGTCTGTTTGTGCATTATTGTTTATGTTAGATCGGCAAACTCAATAGTTTTAACATCATGGTTATATTAATATTTGCTGAAATAAAATGTAAATTCACAGAATATTAAACGTTAGAAAATGTATAAAAAAAAATTAGATAAACGAATAAAATACATAATGTTGTATTTTATAATGTTATTAAGGGTTATATTTTCCTGTATATGTCCTTTAAAAGAAAATAAAATAAAATATATATAAATATAAAATTATTAACCTACAAATGTTTTGGATATTCTAAAATATTCATTAATTAATTAACCATTGTCTTAATATTCTTTAATAGATAAAATTAAATTCTATTAAATGTGTTTTAAAAAGTTTTTAAAAAATAATAAAATAAAATCAAAAAACAATGAATAGGGCCGCTGCCGCGGCGGGTCCCGCAGTACCGAACGGCAGCGTCCGCTGCCGGCGGCACCTTCGGGTGCCGTGCGGCAGTGACCGCTGTCGGCGGTACCCGGGGGTACCGCACGGGAGCGGGCCCCCGTGTAGGGTTTTCTAAAAAAAAGAAACATTTTTTTTAATTTAATTTTTTTGCATTTTGAAAAATACAATTTCGGTATTTTATGTATAATATAGGTATAATGTAATTTATGTTTAACATTAATCTAAGTAGATATTATATTATATATATATATAATATAGGTATTATTATATATATATAATATAATTTGAATTTTGATTTAAATTAATTTTGTATTATATTTTTAGGATAGTAGTAATTGAAAACATGGGTTAAATAATTTAATACATATGATATTGATAATTAGACTTATATTATATATATATAATATATATTATTATATATATATAATATAATATTAAAATTGAAGAAATATATCAAATTGTTTATGTTAAGGTGTTCTTTTTTTTTTAATATATATATTTTTGATGGTTTAGTTTTATATTATGAATTTGGTTATACATACATATAATTAAAGAACTTGTCGGACAAAGTGATATTAAATATCATTATATTATGTAATGAAATTTGTTAGATGAACGAAATGTTTGAACTAGAGGCATATTTATTTCGATGTTTTAACTGTGTAAATATTTTTAAGTTGTAAATAAATAATTGATTTCTTAGTTCCATGCTTAGACAAATGTTAGGATGGGGGCTAGAAAACGAAAACAAAACTCTTACTTTCAATTTTATCAACAAATCAAACTAGTCAAACTTGTGATCTCCTAAGCATCCTAGGTAGGTCTGTTATAATGAAATTGTTGGACATGTTAGTGGTTTGACTAGGGAAACCTAACGGGAATAGGTTAGGGTTAGGAAACCTAGGAACCCCTAAGTGAGTGGCTCTCAGTGCGGGGCCGGGGCCCTAAAGTGGCTAGACCAGGATAACCGACTGATGAGTTAATTAACCAAGTGATAACCAAATAAAATTTAAGGGATGGGTTCAAACATTAAAAAGATTAAGTTGTGCCTCGCCCATGCCATTAGCGCTAGGACAGGCTATGGATGGGAGTGGGAGAAGGTACCTATGCGTAGGTACAAATCGAATGGCACTTGTCTGTATGAAAGGCATTCGATTTCTGCATGTGTCTACTTGGGGGCCGGGGCCCAGTGTGGCTAGTACCAGGACAACCCAAGGGGTGAGGGCTATGCGATGACACTCACTTAGGTTGTTGCTTAGGATTTCCTACCCAAACCTTAGAATCCCTTGTGAAATGTACTTTACTTGTGTGAAATGTTATCCACCCTTTTTGGTAAAACCTAGTAAGTTTCTTCTTGTGGGCTTGGTGTTTATCTCCTAGCACGGGGGGTGAAACTTTACCAGTTTCACATGGTTGGGTGGAAAATCTTTCTATCGAGGTATCTTGTGCAGATGTAAACAACTGAAGATTCATATTTGTCTGAGCACCTGTTGAAGAATGAAGATTTGTACTTTTTCATGTTGTTGTAAACTTATGTATTCTCCTATCAGGAGTTTAAATGTAATGTAATTTTCAAATGATGTAATAATGGGTAGCCGTAGGAAAAAGGGTTATATGGGATGTTTAATGTATGTTGGAAAGATGTAAATTTTGTTATGTATCAAGTTGTGCAAAATGTTGATGAATCATTTATTGTTCTATTGAAATATGTTAGTTAGATGAAATGGAATTATAGTTATTGAAAAGTTTTAGATGGAATTTATCTTTAAATGTGTTTAAGTATTTTTCAATAAAGAATCTGAAATGGAATTTGAATGGTTAGTAAATGTTGTTAAAATGTTTATCAATTCTCAATAAGTTATACATTTACATTTAAGGGAACCTTGGAAAGAAGTTAGAAAATGTTTTGTTTATTATAAACTTTAAAAGTTCAAAATTTTTCGTTAAACTCTACTTAGGTTTTTCTTTTATGAAGTAAACCTTTGTGTATTTTCCTGGTTCCCTTGCGGGGCATGACATCTTTGGTATCAGAGCACTAAGTTGCTACACTGGGACCTAAAGAAATTGGGTCCATGTACCTTAAACTTACACTACACCTTAGGAAAACTCAAAATGAAAATCAAAAACCATAAACTCATCATTCTTCTTAACTCATGGCAGGATGCCACCCGTAACCCGTGGTCGTAGAGGAGGTGCCCAAAATACTCCTCCTAGATCCCAACATGAAGATTCTCAAGAAGAAGAACAATACGAGGAACAAGGGGAACAATCTAACAATCAATCAGGAGGCTTTCAGGGAGCCCAAGTAACAGAGTTACTACAACAAATCCTTCAGAGGTTAGAGGCAGGGCAGGATAGAGGCCAGCATGGGGAGAATGGTACTCACCATGAGGAAAGAGAAAGAAGTCCTAGGAGGAGAGACCAGACATTGGAAGAGGATGCCCTACGGGCTTCTCATATGCGGGATCTCCTTAGAACCAAGACAAACCCATTTAAGGGAACACAAGGTGGAACTTCCGCACAAACTTGGTTGCTAGAATTAGAAAGGCTTTTCTCCATGCACCCATACCACAGTAACACCAAAGCCCGGTTTGCAGTCATTCACCTTAGAGACTTTGCATCCACATGGTGGGAAACAGAAAGAGAGAAACTTCACTTAGACATCACCACCCTTTCTTGGGAACTATTCCTAGAACTTTTTCGAGCTAAATTTCTATCAGACCATTGGAGGCGGGACAGAGCCGAAGAATTTCATAATCTAAGACAGCTTAATATGTCAGTGGATGACTATGAGAGGAAGTTCTTGGAACTCAAGCCATATTCAGGGTTTAAGGATGACGAACCTATGTTAACTCAACACTTTCTCAGAGGGCTCAACGGTCGTTTGGCCTGCAGTGTAAGAATGTTTGAACCTCAGACTATAAATGATGCAGTCATTAAGGCTCGTCTTGAAGAACAAAACATAGCCTTGGGGTTAGGAAGCCGAACCAGTGGTCATGGTGGCAATACTTTTCAGGTTGGGTCAGGGAATCAATTTCAAGGTACACCTAAGAACTATCCGCCCAAAGGGAATCAGAACCAATAGAAAAGGAAGTTTTTCAACAACAACAACAACAATTAGAATGGAAACAAAAGTAAAAGTGGGGGCTCGCAATTTAATAATTCTCACAACTGGCAACGTGCAAAACAATTCCCAAACCGTCAGCCAACTTCGAGTATGCCTCAGAACTCTAGTCGGGGTAGCTACCAGCAATCTAGTGCACCTTCTGCAGGAAGAAATTTTGTCAAGAACACCGGATGTTACTCTTGTGGGCAGCATGGGCACATCGCAGTTAATTGCCCTCAGAAATCTTCTTCAGCAGTTAGTTTTAGACAGGCCACTTCAGAACCTACAGTAGGTAACTCAGGCAGATCCCATCGAGCATTTTCTGCTGCAAACCATGGACAAGCCAATAGTCAGGGGACAGTCATTGAAACTCCAGGTTTGTTAAAGGGTATCTCTACCACCGTTTTGTTTGATTCTGGAGCAACAGATTCTTTTATTTCATCCTCATTAGTAGAGCAATGTGGGCTGAAGGCAGTAAGGCAGGAAGATAGGTGGCAGGTTGAACTAGCCTCCGAGGCAAGGGTAGTCTCTGACGCCTGTGTTCAAAGTTGTAGTTTGGAACTTGGACCTTTCTCTACCTTAGTGGATCTTAGAGTGATTCCTTTGGGATCATATGGAGTAGTGTTGGGCATGGATTGGTTAGATGCTCACAAAGCCACTTTGGATTGTCGAAACAAAAGTGTTCAATGCACTGATGACTTGGGGAAAACTAAGAAGATTTTTGGGGTTCAATCATCCATCTCTCTCCACATGATTTCCGCGATGCAGCTTAAGAGGTGCATGCGCAAAGGATGCCAACTTTTTGCAGTCACAATGGAAGATTTAGATCAAGAAGAGAGTAGGGAGATATCATTAGATCACCCCCTTTTACAAGAATACTTGGATGTTTTTCCAAAGGAAATTCCAGGGATGCCACCTAAGAGGGACATAGATTTTCGAATTGAATTGGTGCCGGGAGGAGAACCAATTTCCAAAGCTCCGTACCGTATGACCACACAAGAACTTGAGGAACTCAAGACTCAGCTAGAAGAACTTTTAGAAAAAGGGTTTATAAGACCTAGTGTATCACCTTGGGGAGCGCCAGTGATATTTGTAAAGAAGAAAGATGGATCCCTCCGATTATGTATTGACTATCGTCAACTGAACAAGGTTACTATCAAAAATCGGTATCCTCTACCTCGCATTGATGACCTATTTGATCAGATGAAAGGGGCAAAAATATTCTCTAAGATAGATCTCAAGTCAGGCTATCATCAACTGAGAATTCAAGAAGCTGATATTCATAGAACAGCTTTTCGCACCAGGTATGGCCATTATGAGTTCACGGTGGTGCCCTTTGGGTTAACAAATGCTCCTTCCGTATTTATGAGCTTGATGAATGGAGTGTTTAGAACTTACTTGGACAAATTTGTGATAGTGTTCTTAGATGATATCTTGGTTTACTCCAAAACTCTTGAAGAACACGAGGTTCATCTTCGGCAAGTATTGCAGTGCCTTAGGGAGAACCAACTGTATGCTAATGTTGAAAAGTGTGAATTCTTTCAAACTGAGGTTAAGTATCTTGGGCATGTCATATCAGGAAATGGCATTGCGGTTGACCCAGATAAAATTCAAGCCATAGTAGGGTGGCCAACTCCTACTAATGTTCCTGAGATTCGCAGTTTTATGGGTTTAGCCGGGTATTACAGAAGGTTTGTCAAAGATTTTTCTCGGGTTGCTCACCCCATTACTTCACTTCAAAGGAAGGGTAAGAAGTTTGTTTGGTCAGAAAAGTGTGAGGCCGCTTTCCAAACCCTGAAAGACAGATTGACCAGTGCTCCAATCTTGGTAGTTCCCGAGCCATCCGAAAATTTTGTAGTATGCACAGATGCTTCTCTAGAGGGGATCGGGGCAGTTCTTATGCAAGAAGGAAAGGTTGTGGCTTATGAGTCAAGAAAACTCAAGGATCATGAACTCAACTACCCCACCCACGACCTTGAACTTGCCGCAGTTGTTCATGCCTTGGTGAAATGGAGACACTTTCTGTTGGGTCACAAGTTTGAACTCCAAACAGATCATAGAAGTCTTCAGTACATCTTCTCCCAACCCAATCTCAATGCTAGGCAGCGAAGGTGGATGGAATTTTTATGCGAATATGAGTTCGAAGTTAAGTATGTTCAAGGTAAAACGAATGTGGTGGCAGATGCTCTGAGTAGGCGCCGACATACTCTTTCAGTCGTGACCCTTAGCACAGATCTGGAGAGCAGAATCAGGGAGGCCCTTACTTCTGACCCTTGGTTCCAGGAAGTTAAGTCGGAGATAGAATCGGGAAGGCCTTTGGAAGGTCGCTTCTCAGGATACTCATTGGATTCAGTAGGGTTGCTAAAACAACAGAATAGAATCTATGTTCCCATGGTCGGAGATCTTCGTGCACTTATCCTTTCGAAAAGTCACAAGGCCCCCTATTCGGCACATCCAGGGGTGAAGAAAATGTATGCCGACCTACGACAGTTGTACTATTGGTCAGGGATGAAGAGGGATATAGCAGACTACGTGGCTAGATGTTTAGAGTGTCAGAGAGTGAAGGCCAAGCATCAACACCCTGCAAGTCTATTGCAACCTCACCTAGTGCCAGAATGGAAATGGGATAACATTTCCATGGATTTTATAGTGGGACTTCCAGTTACTCCTAGGAGACATGATGCTATCATGGTAACGGTGGATAGGCTGACCAAGGTAGCTCATTTCTCTCCTATACAGTCTTCCTATTCAGCATCTTCTGTGGCCAGAATATTTATGAAGGATATTGTGAGACTCCACGGCATTCCTAGGAAAATCATATCTGATCGTGATCCAGTATTCACCTCAGCTCTTTGGACATCACTTCAGCATGCTTTAGGGACTCAACTTAACTTTAGTTCAGCCTATCACCCGGAGACAGATGGACAGACAGAGCGAGTCAATCAGGTCCTCGAGGATATGCTCAGGATGTATGTTATGGACAGGCAGACCCATTGGGAGGAGTACCTCTACTTGGTAGAATTTGCATATAACAATGGTTATCACAGTTCCATAGGCATGTCCCCTTTTCAGGCATTGTATGGCCGCCCTTCTCATACTCCCTTGAGCTGGGATCAGTTGGAGGACAGGGTACTTTTGGGGCCTGAAATGTTGCAGGACATGGAGGATCAGGTCAGGCGCATCAGAGAGCACATTGTGACAGCTCAGGATAGACAGAAGAAGTACGCCGACGCTCACAGGATTGATGTACATTTTTCTCCTGGTGATAGAGTATTTTTGAGGGTGCGTCCACCAAAGAGCCCAATCCGTTATGGAAAAGGCTCCAAGTTGGCACCCCGGTTTGTTGGTCCTTTCGAGGTCCTAGAGAGGATAGGACCAGTAGCCTATCGGCTTGCCTTGCCGCCCAGCCTTGCTCGTATTCATGATGTATTACATGTTTCAGTTCTTAGAAAGTATATTCCTGATGTGACTCATGTTTTGGATTGGAATGCATTACAGGTAGCGGATGGGCAGCTGGCTTTAGAGCCAATACGTATTCTGCAGCAGCGGACACTGACCCTCAGGGGTCACAGCATAGAGCAGGCAAGGGTCCAATGGGACCCCAATGATGAATCTTCCGCCACATGGGAAGATGCCACTAGGATTAGAGATGCTTATCCGTACTTGTTTGTAGGCTTCCAGGAGTAAGCCTAACTCTAGGGGGGGAGGATGTAATACCTCTCCTACAGTGATACTATGATTTGATACTTTTTATTATGATGGTTAGAACTATGCACTCATGTTTAAGTTTTCATGGAGGATTATACGTTCATCAGATGATATTTATATGCTCAGTTATAGTTACTTTGATTATATGTTTATGAGATCCTAGAAGAATGTATTAGTTTTACATGTTTTATCTCATGAATGGTATACTAACCCTTATCTCAATTGGTTTATGGATACATATGTGTTTTTCATGACTCAGGACGAAGTCGTAGTTACTCACTCGGTGAGGTCCACACGATGTATCGATCCTAGTCATCTGCTTGCATATATCTGATGTGTATATCTATATGTATATGTATCTCTTCTTGGTGATGTAGGAATTGCAGGTACCGGGTATCGTCTCCACCTGGCTCCACAGGTCTGAGCGATCCCTTAAAAATCCTCGATCGTTGTTGTTGTCATGGAGATATCATCAAGCTTCACAAAAGAAAACCTTTATCCTTGATCATTCACCTTAGGTGGGAAGTGCCGGGTCAGTTCCTGGTAGGGAGATATTATGTGGTTTATCAGTTATTAGGGTTTGGATCTTGTTCTTCTGTTAGGGATACTCAACTTTGTCAGTAGGTTATCTAGGTGAGTCCTTGTTGATCGATGTCTGTTTCAGTGACTTATTCCTGTTTAGATTTTCATGTTAGTATTAAGATCGAGTTGCTATTTGTACCTTGCATCTTCTGGTTATATAGTTATAAAATGTTAGTAAAACGAATAATGAGTCATTTATACTATATGTGTCATAAACATGTGGGTGCACACATATGCTTATGAACACATATAGGTATATTAAGGTATAAATATATATTCATAAATATAAATAAATATATATACTTAATTATATTAACAAATAGCACTAGCTTTATGGTTGTGGATAAAAATAAATTAAGAAATAAATAAAATAAGATAAAATAAAATAACTTTTGGTAATAAAACTAACTAGCTAGGAGGGAGTTGAACTCGAGACCTCCTAGAAGTTGGGGCTAGTTAGTTACCAATTGTGCTATGTGAATTCCTTGTGAGGTAAGTAATTAAATTTATTATTAAACCTTATTTTAGAGAATATTTTAATAAAAAAAAAAATATATAAACAAAACTTTATTTGTTACGGGAGAAAATTAGTTTCTCCTCCAACCGACTATGGAAGTTGGAGAAGTTTCTTCCCGTATAGAAACTTCTCCAACCAAATAGTTGGAGAGGAGATTATATCTATGATGATTGGTTCGGAAGACGGGGGCTGGAAACTATTTTGGGAACGGAAGAACTTTGGCTAATCAGGAGAAATTTGGGAGCGGAGGAACAGGGAGCAGCGGAAGAAATTTTGCAGGAACGGGCTTCGTCAACCAGGGAACTATTTACCAGGTTGGAGCTTTTCCCTGATAATCCCTAGGATATGAAATAATTATTTTATTGTCTGTTTGTGCATTATTGTTTATGTTAGATCGGCAAACTCAATAGTTTTAACATCATGGTTATATTAATATTTGCTGAAATAAAATGTAAATTCACAGAATATTAAACGTTAGAAAATGTATAAAAAAAAATTAGATAAACGAATAAAATACATAATGTTGTATTTTATAATGTTATTAAGGGTTATATTTTCCTGTATATGTCCTTTAAAAGAAAATAAAATAAAATATATATAAATATAAAATTATTAACCTACAAATGTTTTGGATATTCTAAAATATTCATTAATTAATTAACCATTGTCTTAATATTCTTTAATAGATAAAATTAAATTCTATTAAATGTGTTTTAAAAAGTTTTTAAAAAATAATAAAATAAAATCAAAAAACAATGAATAGGGCCGCTGCCGCGGCGGGTCCCGCAGTACCGAACGGCAGCGTCCGCTGCCGGCGGCACCTTCGGGTGTCGTGCGGCAGTGACCGCTGTCGGCGGTACCCGGGGGTACCGCACGGGAGCGGGCCCCCGTGTAGGGTTTTCTAAAAAAAAGAAACATTTTTTTTAATTTAATTTTTTTGCATTTTGAAAAATACAATTTCGGTATTTTATGTATAATATAGGTATAATGTAATTTATGTTTAACATTAATCTAAGTAGATATTATATTATATATATATATAATATAGGTATTATTATATATATATAATATAATTTGAATTTTGATTTAAATTAATTTTGTATTATATTTTTAGGATAGTAGTAATTGAAAACATGGGTTAAATAATTTAATACATATGATATTGATAATTAGACTTATATTATATATATATAATATATATTATTATATATATATAATATAATATTAAAATTGAAGAAATATATCAAATTGTTTATGTTAAGGTGTTCTTTTTTTTTTAATATATATATTTTTGATGGTTTAGTTTTATATTATGAATTTGGTTATACATACATATAATTAAAGAACTTGTCGGACAAAGTGATATTAAATATCATTATATTATGTAATGAAATTTGTTAGATGAACGAAATGTTTGAACTAGAGGCATATTTATTTCGATGTTTTAACTGTGTAAATATTTTTAAGTTGTAAATAAATAATTGATTTCTTAGTTCCATGCTTAGACAAATGTTAGGATGGGGGCTAGAAAATGGAAACAAAACTCTTACTTTCAATTTTATCAACAAATCAAACTAGTCAAACTTGTGATCTCCTAAGCATCCTAGGTAGGTCTGTTATAATGAAATTGTTGGACATGTTAGTGGTTTGACTAGGGAAACCTAACGGGAATAGGTTAGGGTTAGGAAACCTAGGAACCCCTAAGTGAGTGGCTCTCAGTGCGGGGCCGGGGCCCTAAAGTGGCTAGACCAGGATAACCGACTGATGAGTTAATTAACCAAGTGATAACCAAATAAAATTTAAGGGATGGGTTCAAACATTAAAAAGATTAAGTTGTGCCTCGCCCATGCCATTAGCGCTAGGACAGGCTATGGATGGGAGTGGGAGAAGGTACCTATGCGTAGGTACAAATCGAATGGCACTTGTCTGTATGAAAGGCATTCGATTTCCGCATGTGTCTACTTGGGGGCCGGGGCCCAGTGTGGCTAGTACCAGGACAACCCAAGGGGTGAGGGCTATGCGATGACACTCACTTAGGTTGTTGCTTAGGATTTCCTACCCAAACCTTAGAATCCCTTGTGAAATGTACTTTACTTGTGTGAAATGTTATCCACCCTTTTTGGTAAAACCTAGTAAGTTTCTTCTTGTGGGCTTGGTGTTTATCTCCTAGCACGGGGGGTGAAACTTTACCAGTTTCACATGGTTGGGTGGAAAATCTTTCTATCGAGGTATCTTGTGCAGATGTAAACAACTGAAGATTCATATTTGTCTGAGCACCTGTTGAAGAATGAAGATTTGTACTTTTTCATGTTGTTGTAAACTTATGTATTCTCCTATCAGGAGTTTAAATGTAATGTAATTTTCAAATGATGTAATAATGGGTAGCCGTAGGAAAAAGGGTTATATGGGATGTTTAATGTATGTTGGAAAGATGTAAATTTTGTTATGTATCAAGTTGTGCAAAATGTTGATGAATCATTTATTGTTCTATTGAAATATGTTAGTTAGATGAAATGGAATTATAGTTATTGAAAAGTTTTAGATGGAATTTATCTTTAAATGTGTTTAAGTATTTTTCAATAAAGAATCTGAAATGGAATTTGAATGGTTAGTAAATGTTGTTAAAATGTTTATCAATTCTCAATAAGTTATACATTTACATTTAAGGGAACCTTGGAAAGAAGTTAGAAAATGTTTTGTTTATTATAAACTTTAAAAGTTCAAAATTTTTTGTTAAACTCTACTTAGGTTTTTCTTTTATGAAGTAAACCTTTGTGTATTTTCCTGGTTCCCTTGCGGGGCATGACATCTTTGGTATCAGAGCACTAAGTTGCTACACTGGGACCTAAAGAAATTGGGTCCATGTACCTTAAACTTACACTACACCTTAGGAAAACTCAAAATGAAAATCAAAAACCATAAACTCATCATTCTTCTTAACTCATGGCAGGATGCCACCCGTAACCCGTGGTCGTAGAGGAGGTGCCCAAAATACTCCTCCTAGATCCCAACACGAAGATTCTCAAGAAGAAGAACAATACGAGGAACAAGGGGAACAATCTAACAATCAATCAGGAGGCTTTCAGGGAGCCCAAGTAACAGAGTTACTACAACAAATCCTTCAGAGGTTAGAGGCAGGGTAGGATAGAGGCCAGCATGGGGAGAATGGTACTCACCATGAGGAAAGAGAAAGAAGTCCTAGGAGGAGAGACCAGACATTGGAAGAGGATGCCCTACGGGCTTCTCATATGCGGGATCTCCTTAGAACCAAGACAAACCCATTTAAGGGAACACAAGGTGGAACTTCCGCACAAACTTGGTTGCTAGAATTAGAAAGGCTTTTCTCCATGCACCCATACCACAGTAACACCAAAGCCCGGTTTGCAGTCATTCACCTTAGAGACTTTGCATCCACATGGTAGGAAACAGAAAGAGAGAAACTTCACTTAGACATCACCACCCTTTCTTGGGAACTATTCCTAGAACTTTTTCGAGCTAAATTTCTATCAGACCATTGGAGGCGGGACAGAGCCGAAGAATTTCATAATCTAAGACAGCTTAATATGTCAGTGGATGACTATGAGAGGAAGTTCTTGGAACTCAAGCCATATTCAGGGTTTAAGGATGACGAACCTATGTTAACTCAACACTTTCTCAGAGGGCTCAACGGTCGTTTGGCCTGCAGTGTAAGAATGTTTGAACCTCAGACTATAAATGATGCAGTCATTAAGGCTCGTCTTGAAGAACAAAACATAGCCTTGGGGTTAGGAAGCCGAACCAGTGGTCATGGTGGCAATACTTTTCAGGTTGGGTCAGGGAATCAATTTCAAGGTACACCTAAGAACTATGCGCCCAAAGGGAATCAGAACCAACAGAAAAGGAAGTTTTTCAACAACAACAACAACAATTAGAATGGAAACAAAAGTAAAAGTGGGGGCTCGCAATTTAATAATTCTCACAACTGGCAACGTGCAAAACAATTCCCAAACCGTCAGCCAGCTTCGAGTATGCCTCAGAACTCTAGTCGGGGTAGCTACCAGCAATCTAGTGCACCTTCTGCAGGAAGAAATTTTGTCAAGAACACCGGATGTTACTCTTGTGGGCAGCATGGGCACATCGCAGTTAATTGCCCTCAGAAATCTTCTTCAGCAGTTAGTTTTAGACAGGCCACTTCAGAACCTACAGTAGGTAACTCAGGCAGATCCCATCGAGCATTTTCTGCTGCAAACCATGGACAAGCCAATAGTCAGGGGACAGTCATTGAAACTCCAGGTTTGTTAAAGGGTATCTCTACCACCGTTTTGTTTGATTCTGGAGCAACAGATTCTTTTATTTCATCCTCATTAGTAGAGCAATGTGGGCTGAAGGCAGTAAGGCAGGAAGATAGGTGGCAGGTTGAACTAGCCTCCGGGGCAAGGGTAGTCTCTGACGCCTGTGTTCAAAGTTGTAGTTTGGAACTTGGACCTTTCTCTACCTTAGTGGATCTTAGAGTGATTCCTTTGGGATCATATGGAGTAGTGTTGGGCATGGATTGGTTAGATGCTCACAAAGCCACTTTGGATTGTCGAAACAAAAGTGTTCAATGCACTGATGACTTGGGGAAAACTAAGAAGATTTTTGGGGTTCAATCATCCATCTCTCTCCACATGATTTCCGCGATGCAGCTTAAGAGGTGCATGCGCAAAGGATGCCAACTTTTTGCAGTCACAATGGAAGATTTAGATCAAGAAGAGAGTAGGGAGATATCATTAGATCACCCCCTTTTACAAGAATACTTGGATGTTTTTCCAAAGGAAATTCCAGGGATGCCACCTAAGAGGGACATAGATTTTCGAATTGAATTGGTGCCGGGAGGAGAACCAATTTCCAAAGCTCCGTACCGTATGACCACACAAGAACTTGAGGAACTCAAGACTCAGCTAGAAGAACTTTTAGAAAAAGGGTTTATAAGACCTAGTGTATCACCTTGGGGAGCGCCAGTGATATTTGTAAAGAAGAAAGATGGATCCCTCCGATTATGTATTGACTATCGTCAACTGAACAAGGTTACTATCAAAAATCGGTATCCTCTACCTCGCATTGATGACCTATTTGATCAGATGAAAGGGGCAAAAATATTCTCTAAGATAGATCTCAAGTCAGGCTATCATCAACTGAGAATTCAAGAAGCTGATATTCATAGAACAGCTTTTCGCACCAGGTATGGCCATTATGAGTTCACGGTGGTGCCCTTTGGGTTAACAAATGCTCCTTCCGTATTTATGAGCTTGATGAATGGAGTGTTTAGAACTTACTTGGACAAATTTGTGATAGTGTTCTTAGATGATATCTTGGTTTACTCCAAAACTCTTGAAGAACACGAGGTTCATCTTCGGCAAGTATTGCAGTGCCTTAGGGAGAACCAACTGTATGCTAATGTTGAAAAGTGTGAATTCTTTCAAACTGAGGTTAAGTATCTTGGGCATGTCATATCAGGAAATGGCATTGCGGTTGACCCAGATAAAATTCAAGCCATAGTAGGGTGGCCAACTCCTACTAATGTTCCTGAGATTCGCAGTTTTATGGGTTTAGCCGGGTATTACAGAAGGTTTGTCAAAGATTTTTCTCGGGTTGCTCACCCCATTACTTCACTTCAAAGGAAGGGTAAGAAGTTTGTTTGGTCAGAAAAGTGTGAGGCCGCTTTCCAAACCCTGAAAGACAGATTGACCAGTGCTCCAATCTTGGTAGTTCCCGAGCCATCCGAAAATTTTGTAGTATGCACAGATGCTTCTCTAGAGGGGATCGGGGCAGTTCTTATGCAAGAAGGAAAGGTTGTGGCTTATGAGTCAAGAAAACTCAAGGATCATGAACTCAACTACCCCACCCACGACCTTGAACTTGCCGCAGTTGTTCATGCCTTGGTGAAATGGAGACACTTTCTGTTGGGTCACAAGTTTGAACTCCAAACAGATCATAGAAGTCTTCAGTACATCTTCTCCCAACCCAATCTCAATGCTAGGCAGCGAAGGTGGATGGAATTTTTATGCGAATATGAGTTCGAAGTTAAGTATGTTCAAGGTAAAACGAATGTGGTGGCAGATGCTCTGAGTAGGCGCCGACATACTCTTTCAGTCGTGACCCTTAGCACAGATCTGGAGAGCAGAATCAGGGAGGCCCTTACTTCTGACCCTTGGTTCCAGGAAGTTAAGTCGGAGATAGAATCGGGAAGGCCTTTGGAAGGTCGCTTCTCAGGATACTCATTGGATTCAGTAGGGTTGCTAAAACAACAGAATAGAATCTATGTTCCCATGGTCGGAGATCTTCGTGCACTTATCCTTTCGAAAAGTCACAAGGCCCCCTATTCGGCACATCCAGGGGTGAAGAAAATGTATGCCGACCTACGACAGTTGTACTATTGGTCAGGGATGAAGAGGGATATAGCAGACTACGTGGCTAGATGTTTAGAGTGTCAGAGAGTGAAGGCCAAGCATCAACACCCTGCAGGTCTATTGCAACCTCACCTAGTGCCAGAATGGAAATGGGATAACATTTCCATGGATTTTATAGTGGGACTTCCAGTTACTCCTAGGAGACATGATGCTATCATGGTAACGGTGGATAGGCTGACCAAGGTAGCTCATTTCTCTCCTATACAGTCTTCCTATTCAGCATCTTCTGTGGCCAGAATATTTATGAAGGATATTGTGAGACTCCACGGCATTCCTAGGAAAATCATATCTGATCGTGATCCAGTATTCACCTCAGCTCTTTGGACATCACTTCAGCATGCTTTAGGGACTCAACTTAACTTTAGTTCAGCCTATCACCCGGAGACAGATGGACAGACAGAGCGAGTCAATCAGGTCCTCGAGGATATGCTCAGGATGTATGTTATGGACAGGCAGACCCATTGGGAGGAGTACCTCTACTTGGTAGAATTTGCATATAACAATGGTTATCACAGTTCCATAGGCATGTCCCCTTTTCAGGCATTGTATGGCCGCCCTTCTCATACTCCCTTGAGCTGGGATCAGTTGGAGGACAGGGTACTTTTGGGGCCTGAAATGTTGCAGGACATGGAGGATCAGGTCAGGCGCATCAGAGAGCACATTGTGACAGCTCAGGATAGACAGAAGAAGTACGCCGACGCTCACAGGATTGATGTACATTTTTCTCCTGGTGATAGAGTATTTTTGAGGGTGCGTCCACCAAAGAGCCCAATCCGTTATGGAAAAGGCTCCAAGTTGGCACCCCGGTTTGTTGGTCCTTTCGAGGTCCTAGAGAGGATAGGACCAGTAGCCTATCGGCTTGCCTTGCCGCCCAGCCTTGCTCGTATTCATGATGTATTCCATGTTTCAGTTCTTAGAAAGTATATTCCTGATGTGACTCATGTTTTGGATTGGAATGCATTACAGGTAGCGGATGGGCAGCTGGCTTTAGAGCCAATACGTATTCTGCAGCAGCGGACACTGACCCTCAGGGGTCACAGCATAGAGCAGGCAAGGGTCCAATGGGACCCCAATGATGAATCTTCTGCCACATGGGAAGATGCCACTAGGATTAGAGATGCTTATCCGTACTTGTTTGTAGGCTTCCAGGAGTAAGCCTAACTCTAGGGGGGGAGGATGTAATACCTCTCCTACAGTGATACTATGATTTGATACTTTTTATTATGATGGTTAGAACTATGCACTCATGTTTAAGTTTTCATGGAGGATTATACGTTCATCAGATGATATTTATATGCTCAGTTATAGTTACTTTGATTATATGTTTATGAGATCCTAGAAGAATGTATTAGTTTTACATGTTTTATCTCATGAATGGTATACTAACCCTTATCTCAATTGGTTTATGGATACATATGTGTTTTTCATGACTCAGGACGAAGTCGTAGTTACTCACTCGGTGAGGTCCACATGATGTATCGATCCTAGTCATCTGCTTGCATATATCTGATGTGTATATCTATATGTATATGTATCTCTTCTTGGTGATGTAGGAATTGCAGGTACCGGGTATCGTCTCCACCTGGCTCCACAGGTCTGAGCGATCCCTTAAAAATCCTCGATCATTGTTGTTGTCATGGAGATATCATCAAGCTTCACAAAAGAAAACCTTTATCCTTGATCATTCACCTTAGGTGGGAAGTGCCGGGTCAGTTCCTGGTAGGGAGATATTATGTGGTTTATCAGTTATTAGGGTTTGGATCTTGTTCTTCTGTTAGGGATACTCAACTTTGTCAGTAGGTTATCTAGGTGAGTCCTTGTTGATCGATGTCTGTTTCAGTGACTTATTCCTGTTTAGATTTTCATGTTAGTATTAAGATCGAGTTGCTATTTGTACCTTGCATCTTCTGGTTATATAGTTATAAAATGTTAGTAAAATGAATAATGAGTCATTTATACTATATGTGTCATAAACATGTGGGTGCACACATATGCTTATGAACACATATAGGTATATTAAGGTATAAATATATATTCATAAATATAAATAAATATATATACTTAATTATATTAACAAATAGCACTAGCTTTATGGTTGTGGATAAAAATAAATTAAGAAATAAATAAAATAAGATAAAATAAAATAACTTTTGGTAATAAAACTAACTAGCTAGGAGGGAGTTGAACTCGAGACCTCCTAGAAGTTGGGGCTAGTTAGTTACCAATTGTGCTATGTGAAAATCTAATCTGGGATTTTGGTTTGGGAAGTTATTTAATACAAGAAAGTAATGCTATAGAGCCAAGCCTTCTCAAAGAGGATGTTGATTCAAAAGATCAGAGCAGTCAGGTTTGGGAATTATTTTTTTGATGGGGATAGAAGTAGACATGGTTCTGGTGGTGGTTCTATGTTAGTGTCCCCAAAAGGAGAAAGGTATTATGCTACCTTTAGATTCAGTTTCTCCTGCACTAGCAACACTACAGAGTATGAAAGTCTAGTCAATGGACTAGAATGGGCTAGAAGAAGAGGGCTTAAGGCCTTAAAAGTTTATGGTGATAGTGAGTTAGTTGTTAGCCAAATAAGAGGGATAAGTGCAACCAAAAATGACACTATGAAAGCATACAAACATAGAGTTTGGGATGTAATTGAAGATTTCCATGCTTTCAATATTGTTGCCATCCCTAGAAAGTTAAATCAAAATGCGGATAGGTTAGCTGTTGTTGGATCCCAATATGATATTCCAAATAGCATTTCAAGAGAAATGGATCAACATCATATCAAAGTGATTGTCAGACCCTCTATTCCTAATAATGATGTTAATTGGCAAGTGGTTGACAATGATGAACAAATTCTGCAATTCTTGTTTGAAGAAGATGTTTTTTCAGAACACAATCAAGATAGGCTATCTCAAAACTACGGTGATCAAGTGATACAACTCAAGTCTAATAAGATTCCTAGAGGTCTTGTCACTTTGGAGACTGTCTTCAACAAGGATGATGAAGTCAAGAAAAGCAAAGCTGGCCTGGTAGTTCAATAAGAACATTGTGTTGAATTAGAGTTGGAACCAGGTAGGGGCCTACAATTTGGAAAAGTGAACACTAAATTGGAGAAGAAAGCTTACACTCAGTTATTCAAAGAATTCAGTGATGTTTTTGCATGGCAATATGAGGATCTCAAAGGTTTTGATCCTGCCCTTGCTCAGCACACTATTGAATTAGAACCTAATGCCAAACTAGTGAGGCAAAAGCAAAGGTCTATTAATCCTAATCTTGAGCCACTTATGCATAAAGAAGTGCTCAAATTGATAGAGAGTGGTATCATCTACCCCATTAAGCATACTAGTTGGGTTTCCAACCTTGTTCTTGTCAGGAAGAAGAATGGGAAACTGAGGTTATGTGTTGACTTCAGGGATCTTAATAGGGCCTCATTAAAGGACCACCATCCATTACCCTCAATGGAACAAATTTTGCAATGTGTCTCTAGATCCGAGAGATTTTCATTGTTGGATGGCTATTCAGGATACAATCAGTTCTTAGTAAATGAAGAGGATCAATACAAGACTGCATTTACAACCAAGTTGGGAACCATGGCTTATCAAAAGATGCCCTTTGGTTTGTAAAATGCAGGTGCTACATTTCAAAAGGCAATGGATATGGCCTTTAAGAGCCTAATGTACAAGTTTGTGTTGGTCTACTTAGATGACATAATTGTCTATTCAAAGCATGCAGTAGACCACATCAAACATTTGAGGAAGATTTTTGAAAGGTGTAGAGAATTTGGGATATCTCTTAATCCGAAGAAATGTGTGTTTGCAGTTCATGAAGGAAAACTGTTAGGATATATAGTATCCAAGAAAGGAATCACAGTGGATCCTGAGAGAATTGTATCTATCCTAGAGCTAACCCTACCACATCACAAGAAAAGTCTCCAATCTTTCATAGGAAAGATTAACTTTGTTAGGAGGTTCTTGTATAACATTGTAGATTTACTAAAGCTGTTGATAGCCATGTTAAAAAAGAGTTTAGCTTTTAGTTGGAGCAAAGAAGGGAAGGCCAATTTCCAAGCCATTAAAGGGGCCCTAATAGGAGCTCCTGCCCTCTTAAACCCAAATTTCAGTAAGGATTTCATCCTTTATTCTTATGGAGGTCATGATGCTATATCTGCAATGTTGATTCAAGAAAATTCATAAGGATTGGAGTAGCCTATTGCTTTCTTTAGCAAAGGTTTGGAAGAATATGAACAGAGGTACTCTTTTGTAGAGAAACATGTGCTTGTTGTGGTAAAGAACCTCAAAAAGTTTAGGTATTTATTGACCCATAGCAAGGTACATTTAAAAGTTACTCATCCAAGTGTCAAAGAGTTTTTGCTTTCCAAGGACCTAAATGAGAAAAGAGCTAGTTGGATCACAAAGGTGATGGAATATGACATAGATATCCAGACTACCAAGCTAGTTAGAGGAAGAGGTCTTTGTGAGCATTTGGAAAAGGATGAAAGTTCAAGGAAATCAGAGAAAATGGATGCATCTCTGGTGGTACACTCTACAGAAGAACAAGCCAAGGCAACAAGTTGGTTGCCTAATATGATCAATTATTTGAAGACATGACAATGTCCTGCAGGCCTAGATTTGGAAAAAAGAAGGTATTATAGGTTACAATCTATTCCTTTTGTGCTGATTGATGATGTTCTTTTCAGAAAGGATCATAGTGGTGTCCTTTTAAGATGCATAGATTTAGAAAAGGTAGCAGATGTCCTATCTGAGTTTCATGATGGACCTTCTGGAGGTCACTTTTCTCCTAGGACTACTGCTTTTAAAATCATGACGGCTGGATACTATTGGCCATCTATCTTTAAGGATAGTCATGATTATGTGAGGAAATGCATCAAGTGTGCCATGTTTGTAGGAAAAGAAAGGCTTGCAACCTTGCCCCTACAGCCAGTCAGAACAGAGCAGCCCTTCATGAAGTGGGACATAGATTTCATAGGAATGATCAATCCTCCATCTAGTGTAGGACATAAATGGATAATTACTGCAACTAACTACTTCACTAGATGGAAAAAAGCAATTGCGTTGAAAGAAGCCAATGTGAGTGTTGTCCTAAGCTTTTATGATGATATAATCCATAGGTTTGGCACTCCTGATTCCATCATTTCAAATAATGCCTCAGCATTCACAGGCCTCAAAGTCTCAGAGTGGGCAGTCAAGAATGGCATCTATCTAAATACTAGTTCAAATTACTACCCCCAAGGCAATGGCTTGGCAGAATCCACCAATAAGAACTTGATTAGGATAATCAAGAAGACCCTTCAAGAGAATCAAAGGGACTGGCATACTAAATTGAGATCTACCCTGTGGTTAGATAGGATTACCCCAAAGAAAATCATTGGTAATTCTCCTTACATGTTAGTGTATGGAAAGGAGGCTAAGTTGTCAATTTCAATAGAATTACTAGCTCTGGACTTAGCTACTCAGTATGCCCTATTTGATGAAAGGGATCCCTTACAGATCAGATATGCTCAATTGATGGAATTAGAAGAAATCAGGGGTAAGGCAATGCAAGATATGGAATTCCACTAGGACCAAACTAAAAAGAGTTTTGATAAAAGAGCCAGGGTCAAGAATTTCAAGGTTGGGGATGTAGTCCTTAAATGGGATGAATTCAGAGCCAAACCTGGTAGGCACACAAAATTTGATTCATTCTAGGGTGGGCCATTTGTTATAATAGAGTGTAGAGGATCTAATGCTTTTTAGCTATCAACTATTGAAGGTGATCCCCTACCAATATCAGTCAATGGTTTCCATCTAAAACCTTGCTTTGAGGTTAATCCCTCCTTGTAATTTTTGTATGTTTCCCTATTTTCCCTGCTTTCTAGGTTAAATTTTCCTACTTTTCAAGAAGTGCTCTGAGCATAGTTCTAGTTCTGTCTCCCTATGAGAATTTTGAAAATTTTGAGGTCCCCATGCCCAATGGATGTTCAAGGTCACTAGTTTCCATGTCTAGCAGGTTGAAATCCAGCAGAAATTGCCAAAATGTTACCCAAATTTTCATATGCATTCAAATTTGGTTGAAAACCATACCCAAGCCTCTATTTTTACCATGTCTACCATCCCTAAAATTTTCATGAATTTATTCCATGTTCTCTGGTCTCTGCAAATTTGTTATCCCCCTAATTTGTAGTTAAAAAATTTCATAAAACTAGCCGTTGGTGTTCGAAAATCCAAAAAACCCTAAGCCTTGTTATATTTTCATGTTACCTTTTTGGAAACTTAGGTTTCCAATTTGCACATGCCCTTTATTAACCCTTCAGTCGCCAAGTCTCCAATTCCTGGCAGTTAACTCCTTAACACTCAGGGATCCCGTGAGCGGTTACTGTTTAGGTTGGCGGTCTTAGTTCAAACGGCGAGGACAAGATTCTTGATTTGACAGTTGTCACATGATCTCATAGGGTCAGAAGATTCCTTGAGATCTTGCGATGATCGTCGATTTTCTCCTACCTGTAGAGTCCAATGTGTCAGTGGGACCGGTGCTACATGGATCCATTTTGGTGGCTTGTGATTGGCTAAGGTTGGATATAGGTGGAAGCTTGTCAGTGGGGTTGGTCCCTTTCAGTAGTCAGGAGGCTCTGACATCTATAGGGGATCGACGGTTGGCATATCTTCGCATAGGCTGGTGTCAGAGCTTGAGAGCTTGAGATCTTGAGATGATCGTTAGATCTTCCATGTCTGCAGTGCTTCAGTGTGTTAGTGGGACCGATGCCACCTCATCTGATTCAACAACTTCTGGTTGGTCAGTGTTTGTTGAGTCAGATTGTTTGTCAGTAGGGCCAGGTTCTTCCAAGCGGTCAGAGGTTCTGACATCTCAAGGATCCAACAGTTGGCATATAATCTCATAAGGTTTCTCTGACACATGAGATTATGCACCAATCATTGATCTTACTTTATCTCCAAGCTCTGTCAGGTGGGTCCTCAGTTTCTGACATGGTTGTTCATTATTTTTTGGCCAACCAATAGCTTGGATCTATCAGTGGGACCGTGTCAGAAGACCTGCAAAGATGTCACAAAGATGAAGATCGACGGTTGGCATATCTTCGCAAAGGTTTGTGTCAGAGTATGAGATCTTGTGCTAGCCATCAGATTTGTCAGTGGGTCAGGATGAGTTAACAAGATCAGATTTCCACAATCCATTATGATGCACACATGAGTTTCTAGATTTGATTGTGTGAGATTTTTTATCATCGACATTTTGGATCACTGAGTGTGATGTGAAACGTTGATGATAAAAAATCTCACACAATCGAATCCAAAAACTCATGTGTGCATCAGGATGAGTTTCTGAGTCCTTATTAGTCAGATTAAAGAGATATGTCTAGTGGTCCCAGTGACAGGTATTGCTGACATGCATGCTTTTGATTGGCTATCGGATGATGATGAAGATTGCCAAGTGGACTAATGTGTCAATGGGATCCTAGATTAGATAAGGATTTAACCGTCAGTGTATAAGCGTAAGGAATATTCTGGGGCTATAAGATCATGCGCCCACCATTAATTTGGTATCTCAAGCAGTGGGTCTGATGTCAGAAGGTTGCAATGTGTATCCAAGATGGTGCAATTTGATTGGTTGTTGACTGTCACGGTGGTGGTTGACTTGTCAAGAGGAGTTTTGACTATTTTAAGGGGTGCATCTAGGCCGTTCATCTACTAGGAAGGTTTCTCATCGATGGTCACATTTTAAAATGACCAGGCTAGCCGTTAACCTTTAAATTCAAATTTCCTGCGAAGGTTTTTTGCTATGGTTTTGAACTTTTCGGCCATGCATGACATCGATTAGTTTAGGAATTGATTTCTTAGGATGGTTGTGGTTGAGAGGGCGATGGAGGTGACCATTGGCCAGTGTTGCAGGGTACTGTGTTGTGTTCCTGCACTGGGAAGTAATGAAAAGAGTTGGTACCAACCTTTGCTAGTGTTATTATTGAAAATACAGATATCTTCCAGATCAGATTTGAAGCCTTCATGGCTTAGTGGAATTGTCGGTGGATTGGTAAGTCAAGGTTGTTATGTTTGTAGGTGAGCTTAGTACTAGATGGATGCCCGTGAAGAAAGATATGATTTGATCACTGGTGTTCTCAGAGATTTTCATAATAAGTGATCAGTACCCTAGGGCTTGATATCATTGTTTAATTTTGTAACCCTAGTTTAGGTTTGACTCCTACCCGTGTGTAGTTGAGTATGTATATATTGTTTTGGAGCCTTTAGTGCTTAGGAAGATTTGGACAATTTGTAGAAGAAAATTCACCTTTTCTAAAAGGCTATCTGTGGTATCATTTCTACCCTCTGGCTCATACAGTTGTATTTTCTCCCATTGATGATTCAAATATTGCAGAGGTATTTTGTGACAATCGTTCATGTCCCTATGCTTTCTTGTTTGGATTATCTCTAATTGGATCAAAGTATGTGCATGTTTTCAATGATAGTTTAGGGTTCCTGATCCCTCTTGCTTTCTACAATTTTGTGTGTTACTGTGTTTGATTTGATTTAGATGTTCTTGTGGGTATACCTCAACCCCCTTAACAGTCTTGTCTCAATCCTACACCGAGTCGTAGAAGTGAATGTCTGTTTGCAGGTCATAAGTTGTGTCTTATTCTCAGGCCCTCTTATGAAATACTTATGGAAGCCTATTCAGTAAGTTGTGACCTATTACACCTAAGATTTTCATTGATTTCATTCCTACATATTGAAATCTAAACCATAATTTTGGTGCATCACCTAGTAGGTAGTTTTCTTTCAAGTCATTTCCCTTACAAGAATTCCTTCTATCCCTTTCCCTCAAAAAGATTTACTTTTCCCATCAAGAAGCAAATTAAGTTGATTATCCAAGAGGAACCAGCCTAGAACCTAGAGGTTTCATCCCAGTTAGCATAGGTCCCACACTTGGGGATGAATCCAATGTTATACTAGGTTATCAAGACCAAGAGAGCTTGAGACAGAGGTGCAAACTTAGTGTATAACAACTAGAAAAGATCAAAAAGATAAAGGAAACCTAGAGAAGAGAGAGGAAGAGGAAGTAGGAGAGTACAATAAATCTAGGACTCTCAAGACACTCCCAACCATCCACCATGAACACCCCTGCAAAGAATCTATATACACCTATTACACACCATGAAAAGAAGGATAAAGGAAAATATTAAAGAAAGAGGAAGACATAGGGAATATGCATGTCAATGTCCATCCTCTCAAAATGCTCACACCTAACCACATCTGCCACCTCCACCAATAACCATCCAACACTTGTAACAAAAGACAACAACCCCAAGGTAGAGGAAACCTAGCATAGAAAGAGATAAAATATAGGGCCAAAATCATCAAAGCTCCTTCTCTTAATAAATTCAACCCCAATGAAAACCTCTAATTGAAAAAGAAAACTAAATGCCCCAAATAGGCTACTAATAATCTTTGCCAAAAATAATTCCAAAGCCATAGGAATCCTAACCACTGCAATAAATACGTGGGAAGGAACCTAGGATAGAAAGAGAATGGAGAACATGAAAAGAACCATCAAGTACATCCCAACCACCATTAACAAATTTACAACCAAGAACAAACAATATCCTACATGAAATAAAAACAAGGGAGGAGAGGCCAAAGACCAAGGGAGACAAAATAAGGGAATTGGTACCATGAATCACATCATTTGAGAAAGTCTAAACCCCTCAACTATCAATACTAAATCCTTCAACATCCACCAAAAACCTGCACAAAGAAGGGACTACCAAAGGGAAATAGATGGCCAAGAAAGAAGTTGGAAAAGGAGGGGCCCAAAATCATCAAAGTACACTCTCTTAAGAAAATTAGTCCCAACCAACTCCAGTGACTCTAAAACCATGAATTGAAAAACCCTTAATAGAAGACCTCCCCCAAAAAATCCACAGGGAAACCCAACAATTTGGCACCAAAGAGTCCTCCACAACATCACCAAAAGGACCACAACCACAAATACTCCAAAAAATATAATATAATAAAAAATTGAAGCAAGAGAAGAAAACAAATCCACATCGGAAAAAAAGGCAAAATTCTCAAAGAAAATCCATAAAAGAATAGCAACAACACACCCCAAACCTTGAGGAGTAGTAGATCTACATAGAGAAACAATGCCCAAAAGGAAGGAAACCCATAAAACAAGTGATGAAGGTATCAAAAGATAAAGCCCCAAAAAAATGCCACTAAATAAGACCAGAGTGAAGTAATATATCCAAACCAAGGTAGTCAACCAAAATACACCACAAAACAAGAGCCCTGAACCAAAAATGTTGAGACACCCGAAGCCAAGTTACTAATAGTCAAGAATCACAACAAAACACCATAGGTAGTTGGAAGAAATAGAGCCTACAAAAAATAAACGTGGGGCTTGAATTCCCATACATGCAAGCCCACTCTATTTGGGCATCACAACTCTAATGGGTCATAAACAAGGCCAAACCCTTGGAGCAGAGAAAATAAAGGTGCTAAGGACATCCCCCATAGATGACAAAAAAAGAAAAAAATGCCCATAAACCAAGAAGTAGTGAGAAAAGAGGTCTTCCTCACCTTCATCCTCATCCTCCCCATTATATTCACCATTTCTATTGCCACAATTTGCAAAAACCCTAATGGAGCTATTCTTGCCTCTCCCTCATAGTGATGTTTTTAACATGGTGTTTAATTATGTTAAATTTATAATAAAATTAAATGAATCAGTATCAAATGTCTAGATGAATCCATAATTTCCCTTTACGTAATATGTTTCATATAAAAGGGATAGATAAATGTTGATACTATATTGGATCCTTTAGGAGAGTGTGTTAGGAAAACAATTGTGTTGATGAGAGATGGATGATCTTCAAAATAAATTCAAAAATAAGAAAGTTATAAAGAAATTATCTTATAGAAAAGAATCATATTCCTACCAAATATCTAAAATTTTGTTGATAGATTTACCTATTACCAACATTCTTAGATTTCTAGAATATTAATTTCTTGGTATAAGAATGTTAATATTGTACCTATTATTATACAAGAGTGTAATTAGATATGACTTGGATTAAATGTTAAACAGACAAATAATGAATAATCCAATGTTAACGTGACTTCAGCATGATTTAAAAGATGATTATACTAATTCAAAACCTTTTCCTCCTCCATTAGTCTTGTAGCTAAAAAAATTGTTTCTTCAAGTACTCCCAAAGATTTTGGATTTAATTCCATTGTCATTGAATCTACTCTCCAAGATCAAATAGTCATTCCTAATGCTTGTTATCTTATTCTACAAGATTATCTTGATTTTGAGGTTTAGAGTGAAGGAAACCCTATCTCGTTCTTTATATTCTAATGTTTCAAGTTCGTATATAATGGTGCCTCTTTACCCTCTTGTCATAAGATTTTAGATTTTGATGATGGATCTTCTTTGATAGTTGTACAATGCATGAAAAAGTGTCTTCCTAAGAAGGTTTCTCCTATTTGGGATTTTTTGTTGGATGAACATTCACATAGATTATTTTCAAGCTTGGATGTATCATAATATATTCCATCCTTATTTTTCTTTAGCAAGATTTTATCTCATTCTACTATTGTAGTGTTGGTGTTGATCTACTCCTTTTCATTCTTTGTAAAAGGTTCATATTCCTTTCAAAAATCTCACTAACTTTTACAAGTTGGGGTCCTTCCCCTTATTTTATTAATAAAAATATTACTCCCTCCATACATGAAAATGAAAAATGTATGTTTTATCTATCTTTTTAGTAAATATGTATACTTCTAATAATTGATTTTACCTTCAAAAAATGGATAATGGTTATGGCTTTTGGTACTATTAAAAAATTCCATATGTTGTAATCAAAGTAAAAGAATTACCAATAGAGACTCATTGTCAGCTCAATAAATTATGATTGAGAATAATTTTACTAGTAATGTTATGACCTAACATGATTAATCATTACTTTTTCAAAAAATATTTAATTAAACTTTGATTAAAACTGTACACATGTACAAATTCTATGTAGTGATAATGAAATAATGGACCAACCCTTTCATAAAAGGGTTCAAAATACTTTTTTTTATGTAATAAGATATAAAATTTATCACTGTTGACATCCAATTAACAATGGGAGAGTATTTGTAACTACTGATATAATAATATTAGAGAGAAGAGATATATTTTAAGATTTTTTAGAGCTCTAAAGTACCCTTGATTAGCACAAGTCATGGATATGATCAATTTTATGGTGTGAAAACCTAATTTTCTCTATGTAGAGTAAAAATTTCATTATTTTTAGCCATTCAATTATGGTCATGTGCAATGAGGTCACATGTTCTTCCCAAGGTTTCTTACATTTCCATTGATTTATTACTACTTAGTACTTGTAGTAGTACTTGCATTACTAGCCCCACTTCATTGAAATAAATAAACTATTTTTACTTTTTAAGGATCATTTTTTTTTATCTCTTCAAATTATTCTAGTTACAAGGATTTGGAGTTGAAAGCATTATGACCAAATAGTCTACCTTGACATCCAACTATTAACATATTACCTAGAAGTAGAAATTCACTCCTAATGGGCTGCTCTTCATGCTCCCCACCAATTTAAAAATTTCAATTCTTTCCTATAACCACTAGCTTTAATGACTCCCTACATGCACAACCTAGTGGTTGATATCTTGAAATCCATGTTAAATATTTTCCTTATTCTTTTCAAAACTCATTTTATCCATAGAGAACAGTGAACTCACTTCTCAAAACCTTTTTTTGTGAATTTTATATGAAAACCTTAAAAATAACCTTTTGGTGCAATTATAAAGTGCCTCACTTGTGCATCCTCTACTCTAGAAGTGATATTAGTGTCAGAGGTATCGGATTGTATTTCCTACTTTGAGAGATAGAGATTGACATGTAAGTTCAATCACTTGTGGCTATCACTACCAAACTTACACATGTAGATTTTGGAGAACCAGAACCTTATGGTTACAAGTACGATGAAGATCTACACTTGTGTCTTTCAATTTTTTTATTATTTATTTAAACTGTACGAAAGAATGTAATACTATTTTTTTATCCTAAGTGACTAGAAATAGGGCCCCAACGTCTATCCCATTTCTTCTTGATGCCATCCTTCAACCCCCTAGATGAATCTACTATTATCTCTCTAGTTTGGATATGACTTCCCTACCTCCCCCTCTAGTTTTGGTGAAAATTTTCCTATGTGGATGTTCGCAATATGTTGGGTCAATTTCTCAAGGTTGACTCTAATGCCACCAACTTCATCCACACTTTACATGCTTAGATCCTAGTGGATATTGACCTTTCAAAGTCTTTACCTATCAAGACAATCCTGAAGATGCGTGAAAATCCTTGGTTCTCAATCAAACCTTCAATTTGTGAATGATAATAATTTAATAACTCTCACCCAAATCCATGAGACAATCAATATTAGGAAATATTTGGTCATTTATTTAATATTTTCTTAAGATATCTTGAATACTCTAATTATTTAGGAAATAATTAAGTAATTCTTTTACTTCAAAAACAATCTATTCTTTAAATTGTTTATGGATTCCCTTATCAATTACTAAATCTATTAAAGAGTATTGGAAGAATATTTTTGACATACTCCATATGAAAATTAATCATTGTACTTTTAAACAATTAGCTTTTGCTAGAGATTTCACATTATAAAAATTTATATTAAATAAGATCTTCCTATTTATAGATTCTTAGTGCTCATAGATTTGAAAATATTTTAGAGGAATTTAGCTTTATTTTATAGAAAGTATATATGAAAATAATTTAAATTTTCATAAAATAATTTTGGCTCCTTGGGATCAAATTTGTAGACCTAAATAACAAGGTGGTCTTGACCTTGAGTATAATGACAAGTTTTTTGATGAATCTTTGCCTAGAATCTTAGTAGAAAGTATCTATGTGGTTTTTGTGAAGAGAACATTCTATTAATGCTAATGAGTGAGAACGGTTCAATGCTTTGAGATAATTTAAAGATATATAATTGTTAATCATGGGATAGATTATTAAGAACTATGTAAAGATCTTTTTTGAAGTGAATCTTGTAATCTCTACTATTAGATTATTTCTTCCTTTCGTCTTCCTTAGCCCTTGAGTGAAATATTTTTTTTTAAAATTGTTGACTTTCAAACTTAAACATTTTTAAGCAATCAAATATGTCATTGAAAGAATCCTAGTGGTTTGCTTAGGAGTGGTTTTTTTTAATCTTGATAAATTATCTCATATATTCTAAAAGGATAATATTTTTCTTCATTAGAAGCAACTGATTCTCCTGTTTATGATTATGATTAGAAATACACTTATGTGGGAAAGTTTAGGTCATCCTTCTACATGGTTCTCTTTCATTGGGATTATCTAGGATAGTTGTCCTATTTTTATTCTTTTAGATATTTTACCTTGGAAAAAAACTATAAAATCTTGTAGAGGGGCAATGTCCTCTCTTCGAAAAGGATTGGATAAAGTTTCTGGAAGTTCTTAATGAAGCTATTGTAACTGTTCATTTTTGTTTCACATTTTTTATATTTTTGAATCCTTAGTTTTTGTGGAGTTGTAAATCTAAGTAATCTAAATAGGTGAATAGATATGGTAAGTGGTGTACTCCCCTTTCTAATTTTTTAAAAGTTGATGTTGATGGCTTTTTTTAGTTACTCTAGTTTTTGTAGGATTGGAGATATTGGTCATGATGCTGATGACTCAATTCTTTTTTTCATTTTTCTTATTCTATGGATGTTGGTTCTAACAATTTGATGAAATTTTAGGCTAGTCTAATAGCTCTTGGGAATGCATGTGAGTTAGTTTAGAAAAAGGTTATTTGTGAATTGGATTGGTTGATCTTGGTTTCTTTTCCAAACATGTGTGACTCTAAAGAATCCTCTAGGAGAATTAGTTCTTTAGTTGAATGGATATTCCATGTCTCTTTTTTTTTCATTTTCCCCATTCTTTATAAGGGTTTGGGTATGTGCAGGATCATGGTATGCCAAAAAGTGGCAATGTGAAAAAGAAGTCTTGATTGATAGACTCTTTGAAAAACAACTATAACTTTCACGTAATATAACATTTTTGAAATCCGAAATATACATCACATTCTATGCTTCACCTAATACAATAATAATAAATAGTTCTTTCAATTTGATGAAGTTTAGACTAAGTTAAGGTGGTCAGACATGAGAGTTTTTATATTCAGGAATATTTGTAGCAGAAAAATCATAATTAATTATTTACTTAGAAAAAAATTTAAAAAATATACATCACATCCTAACATGAGTCTACTACTTTTATCTAGAATCTTATAAAAAAATATTATCATTTGATTTTGTTAAATGTGGTCAAACATACACCTACTTTTTATCTTTCTAGTACTGATTGATATACTTATTGAAAAATAGCTATAACTTTCAAACTATATACAATTTTTGAAATCCAAAACATGTGTCACATTCTATGCTTTTCCTACTACAAGAAAAATAAAAAAAGTTTTCAACTTGATAAAGTTTAGACTAAGTTTTTGATTAAGTAAAAAAGGTTTTACAGGGACCCTGAAACCCACATCAATTTAAAGTCGAAAGAAAGGCATGAGACCCAAGTAAAGAAAAATAGTACTGAGTAGCTAGGAACAGGCCACAATAGGACTGAACAAGAAAAAACAAAGTAAATTAAAGAAAAGCCAAAAGGAAGAGCACCATGAAAAGTTATGCCAAGCTTCTGAGCATGACAACCACATTACTTTCAAGGGCCTCCATCAGTTGAATAGTGTCTTTAACATTATGCACTTGGGAACCATGTGGATCAATTTTCTCCCTGTTCTTCGTAGTTCTAGCCCTAGTTCTTTTACCTGGTCCTTCAGACGGCTCCTTGTCCTCCTTCATAGTCCTCTGCTCAGTCTTGGAGTTCATTTTTTCTTCCATCTTTTTAATCAGCAGCTTTAGGTTCTTGTTGGACATTTTGAGGATATTAAAATTTTGCTCTGCTACACCCTTAAGGGTTTTTTCCAAACTTATCATTTTGGATTCCATGTTCAAGACCCTAGTTTCCAGACTTAGCTTATTCTTTGTGGACTTATCCTTGTTATCCAAGCCCTAAATTTTTTCCTTGAGGTCCTCGATCTCATGGTAGAGCCATTTGAAAGATTGAAACTGATCCAGCATACTATTTTTGGTATTGTTGAGGAAATCCATGTCCATTTCCCTGGCTTTATCACTAAGTACAACCAGTGTAGGGTCTATCAATTCTTCCTTATGGACTTTTCCATCATTGTCTTCCAGAATCTTGGGATAGATGACTTCCCTAATTATTCCCATACGCACTGTGTTGATATTGAAATTTCTCCAGACCTTTTTCTCCTCCTGGTATCCTGACTATTATACTCCCCCCTAGAGGCTTCTTCAGTCTCATCAATCCTTATGGGTGACTAGTTAGTGCCTTCTTTATCTTCAGTCATGGAGGCTAGATTCTTAGTTTTAGTGCCTATTGGAGACGGAGGAGGAAGGGTTTTTTCCTTTTTGATAGTAAGATCGACCGACAAGTGGCCAGAGAGGTCCTGCATTGGTTTGGGGGTTTCCTCCTTATCATGTTTCCGCATTACAGTAGAATCCAAAATGGGGTTTCCCACATCTTCCAAATCCATTTCTTCCTCCTTTTCATTACACTCTTCCTTTGAGTTAGCCTCCTTCCTATCTTATTTTTTGGAAGTTAATTCATTCTTGATAGCTTTTAGGGGTCGTTGGTTGGATGGGGAGCCCTTGTTCTATTTCTTGAATTCAACTTCCTCAATGTCATCCAAAGGAATGCCAATAGAAGTGCCCAAAGGAACATAATCCAAACCAGAGTACTCATTGATAGCCTTGCTATCCCCAATTTCCTTGCCCATGATTTGGGTTTTAAATAATTCATATAACAATAGGATTAATCCTTCATGCAGAGTGGGATTTCCAATTTTCTTATCTCTAAAACCAATTATATTCTTGTTCATTGAAGAGAAGAGATAATACGGAATGGAAATCTTAAAATCATGCCTAAAATGATTGAGCAAGATGAAATGATAGGTACGGATTCTATCAAACCTAGTATCCAGGGTGATATAGTAGATGAGGGCCTTCAAAACATATTGCCAGAGCTTCTTCAAGCTCTCGGAAAGGTAGTAGGTACCTGCTTTGACAATGGCATTCATCTCCTTGTCATCCCTCGCAACCTTTTTGACAGCAATGTCAGAAAGTTTTTGGTCTCTGTAGAATTTTTTCTTAGTGGTAGGAATGTCGGTCCGTGATGATGAATGACTTTCCATCAATCTCCACCATCCCATCTTTCCAAGTATTGATGAAGATTTTGGTGATGTCCTTCCTGCACCCATGGAGTCGTTCAATAAAAGTGGTAACATCCCTTTTCTATAAGGCATTCCATATTTTTGTTCACTTCTTCCATTTCTCACCATCACCCTCTGGCTCCCTTCTTAACCTTTCCCCAACCATGGCTTTCATGATAGCTCTGGTAAGCCTCTAGTTGAGCCAAAAAAAATTTCTTGCCTTCTTTCTAACTTCAACAAAGCTCTTTCTAAAAGTAGGTTTTTTGAAATGATTACAAGATATGGGGAAGGGGGCCCTAAAAGCATGTGGAGGTGACGTGTTATTAAAACTCATGAAAATCCACCTCAACTTGACATGAGTGAAATAACTTCTCTGAGAAATCTTTTTGCAATAATAATTATTATTGGTTAATGTCGCGGTACTTTGAAGATCGTCTCCACCCAAAGAATCCAGCTCGACTTGATGGAAAGTATCATCATAGTTCCTTATGTAGTAAGCTTCCTTGCTGGTGGCCTACAAGGTAATCTAATCAACATCCCAGTTGGCAATAGAGATAAGCGCGTGAGTAGAAAGATCAGCCTCAGAGAAATGGATCCAAGTGGAAAAAAAAGTGATGACTAATCCAAGACCGAAGCCATGTCTACGATCCTGGTCGAGGGAGAACCAGTAATTGTTGCCACGTTGAGTATCATACATGGCTTTCACTATATTTTTAATTGCTACATAATAGAAATGTGAGGTGAGAGTTCTTCATCTGACAATCAACTTGTGTGAGCTTATGAGCTTACTAGGGTCCTTTGAAGTAACTAACATCTCTTATTGGGAGTACAAGCAGCCTGGATGGTTTTCTGGGTTCCATCCGCAATATTTATGCTGGTTTCCTCTTGCCTAATCTAACTTTCTCTCTTTCTACCTGGGGATTTGAGTTTTTCCCCAATGCTAGCTCTGTTTCTGCTCCTTGTAGCTATAAGAGAAATCGGGGAGGGATCTCTGCTTTTGGTTCTCTTTTTTCTTTAAACCTTTTTCCAGCCTCTTTTTCCTCTTTGTATTTAGCAAAGAGCTCCTCCATCTTGGTGAGTTGTTTAGGAGAGATATAACCCAAAAGAAAATCCATTTGTTGGACTTTGTTAGAGTCTTGTGTCTTTGGGTAGTTGCATGAGTCCAAGAGGCCACCAGGTTTACCCCTAGCCAAGCTAGAAAAACATTCTTCTAGAGGGGATTCAAAGGATTTCAGAATGAAGGAGAAAAAGGTAGAACTAGGGCATGAGTCACCCCCTTCCCCCTGACCATTGTCATAGGTGTTGTCAATGGAGTCTTATAGGATGTTGACTTCCAAGTCTATGCCTTTAGACTAGGGAGACACCTTTCTAAAAGCTGAACTCTCTTGACTTGGTTTGGTTTTATCCTTTGGTTCCCCATCGTGAGGGTTTTGCTTATCTTTTGGTGAATCAAGAATCACCAGATTTTCCTCTAGTTTATCCTCTTTTTTCATACATTGTGATTCAAGACCTTTGAGTCAGATTGTGGATTGGCAGTCTTCCTTGGGAGGTGTTCCAAATCATTACCTGACTTGATCTTTTTTATGTAGCTAAAGCTTTCCTTTCTTTCTCCAAATTCATGCACACTGGACATGATCTGGCTTTATGTCCCACTTTCTTACTGTGGAAGCACACAAAAGGGACACTTTCATAATCCAACTTTTGCAAGTGTTTGCCCAATTTAGATTGGAGAATAATGATTTCTAGCATATCTTGACCCTCTTCCACCCCAATGCAGATCCTAGAATAGGTGAGGTGACTTTTAGCCATAGTCACTACGTCTATCGAGAGCAGAGTACCAAAGGATCTGACAATACCATCAAAGACATCTACCCAGAATTCCAAAGGGAGTTCTGGGAGTTGTACCCACACCGAGGCTTGGACAAAGAAAGAGTCATTGAGATCTAGCTTCAGAGTCCATTTTTGCAACACAAGAGTAGCCTTTCCTATTGACCAGGTGCCCACACAAAGGATTTTGTCTAGGTTAACATGGTCAGACACGAAAGTTTTTGTATTATGGAAAATTTGTAGAAGAAAAATCATAATTAATTATTTACTTGGAAAAAAATTACAAAAAAATATGTGTCACATCCAGACATGAGTCTACTACTTATATCTAGAATCTTGTAAAAAAAAAATTATCATTTGTTTTTGTTTAAGGTGGTTAGACATACACCTGCTTATTTTTTCCCTAAATTTTTCATACTACTACATTGAAATTTAAAATTTGCAACATATAGAATAATTTTTTTTCAAAAAAGGCCTATCATCTTAGAAACTAAATTCAATTTTCTACAGATTCTGTTCTGACATACTTTTGATATAATATTTATAACTTGTTCAAATTTTTATGTCAACTTGCCTAAACCTAATTTTCAGAATTTTCATTGCCAGTTAAGGGCCTAGTTTGGCATACCATGATCCTACACATACCCATTTAATATTATTGTTAATGAAACATGTGAAATCACTGCATGTGGAGAGAAAACATCCTCCCAAAATGGACATTGAGTTTAACAATAATGTCAGAATGAACTATGGTGATACTTCTTCATAATGAAATTCAACAGATCTAGAGGGGGGTGAGATTTTTCATGTTGGAGAAGGAAGGGATCCCTTGGCTTCATCATCTTGTATAAGTTTTTTGGTCTCTGATGATGAGGGATCAAAATATGTCCCTCCTGATGACTGTATCCTAGACTCTATGGGCCCCAGTAGGCAGAATAAAGGAAAAATAAAGGCACTGTTGATTCTTTGAAACAATCTAGGTCTCTTTCAGTGAGAACTAAAAAGTATGTTTGTGGGAAGAATTTTGTACCTATGATTGTGACGATCTCAAATTCCCCTATTTTTCTCGAGCACAATGATCCAATTTATAATTAGGCCATACATGCAGACATCCCTATGTCCATATGGGGAATAATACACCTAATGAGAAGGGGTCCTCTATTTTGGAGACCCCAAGTATCAAAAATGATGAAGGGTGCTCCCCTTAATACCACAAGCACATAATAGAAATAGAGAAACAACAACAATAATATGCAAGAATAGAAAATTGGCTTCTTATTATCTCCACAAATGTGGAATTACAAACTTTCAGAATTAAAATATGCAAAGCCACATGGGCATTCCCTTACAATATTCTATAGGACAAAGCCTCGAATCAATACCCAGATCTACTACCCAGAACTGCCCTAGACAACACTACGGGCCTTCATTATATAGGCAATTTCCACCGCCTGAGAAGGTTCTAGAAATTTAGCCCTTAGGGCCGACCAAACTTAGAATTATTTTATTTTACAATTTATTACATCAAAGTCGGCTCAAAATGAGTTTTGAAACCCAAACAGAAATTTTGAAGAAAAATTATTTTTCGCCATTTCAGGTGACCCAACTTCTGAAGACCATAAGTCATCGCCCGTTGACCCGATTGGCTATTATAACCCCATTCTCGAAATGCCACGAAGTGCTCTATAGGCTTGACTCACGTAAAGTGCCCATCACCCAAATTTTCAACCTCATCCGGGGCCTCTAAAGCCTTCAAAACTGAGTTCAAAGTTTTTGTACCCTACTGCCAATACCGAAAATCTTCAATATCTTCAAAACTACACTTGATCTAGCCATGAAACTTTGCTGGCAGGCTGATGTGACTGAGATGAACCTCCATATGTAAAATCAGACATTTCGAGATCATAAGACCAACTTACTAAAAATAGCAAGTTTCCATAAATAGAAACTCTGCATAAGATAGCCCTTATTGAATACAAAAATAGAAATATTTTTGGGTGATGCAAGATTGCTCTTACACCCAGGATGCTTCTGCATCAAAAAAAGATATCAAAGGTTTTATGGACAACTAGAATTTAGTTTTCTCTTATATTGTGGCAGAAATTAATAGCTTGAAAGATAGCATTCCCTCCTCAAAACAATAGTTGGACACTATTGTTGAGAATACTAATAACTTGGCGAACTTAGAATAAGCAATTGGAAGGTTGATCACGAGAAGAGGATAAAGAGTTTGGAGGATATCCTAAAGATGATATAGGATAAGGTCAAATTGGTGGTAGCGGGCAGCAAGAAAACTATGGGCAATTCCATTGAGGGTCTTTGAAAGCAGAATGACCATGCGGTAGATTTTGAAGGTCTATCCAGGGATATCAATGCCTCCCCTTCTATGAGTTTTAAGTTGGCTAAAAGAGCCCATTTCAAGGACACTCTATTAATAAGGGATACAAATGCTACTTAAAAAAACAAATGAAGGATTTTCTACCTAAACCTACTACTAGGTTAAGAAGTAAGGACAAGTAGGTTACCCCCATGGAAAATTTAGTTAAGAAAGTTAGGAGTATCAATTCTAATTTTATTCAGATGAATGTAGATTTAGTCAATAGTCTGTAGGTAGTCTGGGATAGTGTTCCCCACTTTTTTGTTCTCTTTTTCTTAGTATTGGTTTTATTGTTGGTTCTACTATTATTTTGTACTTGGATTTTTGGTCCATATAAAACCAATTTTCCCTTAATCAAAAACTTGTAATGTGCTGGCCTAGCATGATCAATCATAACTTTCTAAAAATGATTCAATTAAAATTTGATTAAAATTATTTATTATACCCATGTATAAATTATATATAGTGATAGATAAGTAATGGACCAAACCTATCATAAAAGGGCTCACAATACTTATATTTATGTAATAAGATATATGTTGTTTATCACCGTTGACATCTAATTATCTATGGAAGAGCATTTGCAACTATTGAGCTAATACTATTAGAGAGAAAATATATATTTTAAGATTTTTTAGAGCTCTAAACCACCCTTGATTAGCATGAGTCATGAATATGATCAATTTTATAATGTGAAAGCATACTTTCCTCCATGTAGAGTAAATATTTCACTATTTTTAGCCATTAAATTATGATCATGTGCAACGAGATCACATGTTCTTGCATTAATAACCCCACTACATTACTAAATCAACTATTTTCACTCTTTAAGAGGATCATTTTGTTTGATCTTGTTAAATTATTCTAGTTACAAGGATTTGGATTTGAAAGCTTTAGGACCAAATAGTCATGCATGACATCCAACTATTAATATATTACCTAAGTAGAAATTCACTCCTAATGGGATCCTTCTCTCCATGCTTCTGACCAATTTAAAAGTTACAATTTTCTCCTATAACCACTAGCATTAATGACTTTACTACATGCACAACCTAGTGATCTATATCTTTAAATCCATGTTAAATATTATCTTGGTTCTTTTGGAAACTCGGTTTCTCCTAAGACAATAGTGGACTCACCGTTGAAAACCTTATTTATGAATTTTATATGAAAACCTTTAAAAAAACCTTCTAGTGCAATTAGAAAGTTCTTCCCTTATGCATCGTCTACTCTAGAAGTGGTATTAGGGTTGGAGGTGTTGGATTGTATTTCCTACTTTGAGAGGAATGGATTAAGAGAAAGGGATTGATTTTCAAGGTCAATCGCTTGCGGATATCACTACCAAACATACACACGTAAATTTTGGAGAAGTAGAATCCTATGGTTGCAAGTAAGGTGGAGATCTACATTTGTGCATTTAGGATTTTTTATTATTTATTTTAACTCTGCAAAAGAATGTAATACTATTTTTGGCCCTAAGTGACTAGAAATAGGGCCCCCATTGTTGTTGTCACTTTTTATTGTCCTTGTTGCAAAACACACTAACTTAGCTGGTGGTTGCAATTAGTTATAGTAGTTATTCTTTCATATTCAGTTGTATTAGTTATATGGTTTAGATATATTGACATTATTGGTATTGGCATCAGCTTTCATTATAATAATTTGGCTTCCATTTCATATTGATCAGTTTGACATAGAGATAATTGATCTTTGTACTTAAGTTTCTATCATTCAGTTGATTGATTATTAAGAAATGAATTAAATTCCTTTATACTAATTCTATAAAATATTTATCTATATTTTTAAATCTTATTTTGATTTCATATTGAAATATCCTTATTAAGCTCTTGGCATGGAAGAAAGTGATGTTTCTAGGAAGGCCTTTCGGTCGCCCCCCAACCATCCTCTATTTTGCAAAGTTTTTAATTTGATTTAAAATATGGGAAAATGCCACATCAATCAAAATATTATGAGCTTTAATTGTGTTAAGAAAAAAATGCTTATCGTGCATCATTTTGGTATTTTCATTTGATACCACAAAAGGAAAATTATTTTAAACCCTATCTCTATAGTGCTAGGGAATCTCATCCCATATAGGGAATGACATTATGGAGTTACAAAGATATATTTTTTATCCTCCACAATGTGATAGAAGTTGAGAGTTGGTTTTTAGTGAAATACTAAAATGGTGTGAAGGAAGATATGTTGGAAGATCTATGAAGTATTTACAATAAGAAGTACTTTCCAGGTGTATCCGATCACTCATTCTATGGTTTTTTTTTCATCATGCATCATGATTTGAGTAATCTATTTATGTATTAACTAGTTTATGTGTGTAATATCATACGGGGTTGTCATTCTTTTTTTGCATTCAACATATTCATGAGATTTCAGTTTTGAAAGTTATATGATGTCTATGATTTTGTATCATGTATTTTTTTAAATAGTTACAATAATATTATTTTACATGCCAAAAAAATTTCTCTTTTTTTATTTTGTGTCTATGCTCAACAATTTTAATGGCTCTTGTAACTTTTTTTGTAAAGTACAATTAAAAGAAATTGGGCTTGTTCAAGTGTTTTAATATTATCAAATTTATTTATATTCCCTTTCTATCTTATTCATTGACATCTTCGTAGAGAGAGTTAAGGGTTGTTCAACAACTAATCTCAATTTATTCACATCCATTTCGTGTAAATGATCTAGATTTCTATAAATAATTCTTCTCTTTATAATTTGAGCTAGATTTATATGTTCATCCATACCAGTAGGAGAAAGTTATCCTAACCCTTATCCAACATCCATTCCTTGAGCTTCCGTGGGGAGTGATCTTAACCCTTCTCCAACATACATTTATTCAACTTAGGTTGACCCACCTGCCTGAGCTTTTCCTTCATCTTGTGCTTGTTGATTGCGAGCTACCTGGACAAAAAAATAAATAAATTAGAAAACTTTAGAGGAAACTAAGAAAAAGAGAGTATAAATCTTGGGGATGTGATATTTAAATATGGATACCTTCTTTATTTTTATATTAATGTGCTAATGAAGCTTCACAATTTTTTTGTTCTCTACCAGGTGATCATTTTCTTGCAGATTTACTTTGCCTTCCCTTCTTATTTCCCATTTCCTTTCTTCAAAAAAATCTTTTGAGAAAATCACCATGAATAAAAAAACTAAGAATTAAGTTGAATACATTTCTATAAAAAATGAAATAAAAATATTTAATTTATACCCGAATGAATAGTCACGACTGAAAAAATGACCAACCTAGTTTGAGGAGATAAAACATTCAATTTTATATTCATTCAATCAAAGACAAGGAATATATTGATGAACTACAACTGATTTAGAACCTGATAGAAGAATCCGTGATTTAAGATCACTGAGATTATTGACTAGATATGTAAGATGATCAAATCAGTATTATGTTTTCATTTATGTCAACTAGTTTGATAGAACTTATCTTGTAAGTTACTATACTGAAGCATCTATAGAAAAGGAGTGAAAGAGATGAAGTACATAAATATCTAAATGAGGAAGATGGATATGACAGATGAGGATAAAGAATACATTGAGTAACTTGTTGATGAGTCTATTATTGACTTAATTATGTTGCATTCATCTATAATGAGGAAAAGAGCTGAAAGACACAAAGCATTATTGTCAGTTAATGAAGCATTTTAGTATACACCGATAGAGTGTAGTGTATACCGAGCACAATATAAACCAAGCTTGTGTTCATCGAAGCATTTCTTTGTTAACTGAGCAAGAGAAAAGAATTAAAGGACTAGCTTAGCCGATAAGAATTGATGAGCTGGAAAGTGTATGATTTTGAGGTAACAGATAAAGTTTGTTATGATGATCAATAGCTATAAAAATTTAGGAAAGATCTAAAGGATGAGAATCAAACATGTTATTGACACAAGTGTCGAGGTTTTCTTAAGTGGAAAAATCAATGAAGATGATTAAGCGGAAAAATCTGATGGAGCAAAAGAAAATGGTTTACATGTTTGTATAAGAGACTTGAGATTTAAATCATAAGTGAGTGTGATGCTGAAAGAAAAGAAAAACTATAGAATCATCGCATGAACAAGTTTTCATGCATTCTGATCATACAAGTTAAGGAGAACCCTACTGTAGAGCATTATTGAGCGACAGAGAGTAATTACTGATGGACAGTAAGTTGATATATTATTGAATCAGGAATGTTACATTGATCATAAAGATTTGTATGAGCTGAATATTGATCTGTCTATATCTGCAATTGAAGTTGTAATAGATCATATCACCTATTGTTACATATTTAACCATTGTACATAGTCAAATCTCTTAACCAAGTGGACTAAGAAAGTCTTTTATGTATCATTCATAGAATGAACATTGTTATCATGTCAACCCAAGAGTGACTGCTTGTTCGATGATAACGGTTGGTCTAAAATCCTCTAACAAGGTCACACCTAACAGTGTGTTTGTAATCTTTAATAGGGTTGAGTCTTCACCAACCTCACTTCAGAAGAGTGAATATTTTTGGGTTGCCGGTCCTAGGTGGTTTTTCGCTTAACAGGGTTTCCACATTAAATCTCTTGTGTTATGTGTTGATTGTGATATTTTTTTGATCTTATATTTGCATGTTGCATATTTGATTTGATCAGTAACTACTATATGTTTTAGACTGGTAATCGGTAAAAGCATAGACAGTACAGTATTTTAAGTTACCAAGTATCAGAATTTTTAAGTATTTTTATTTGGAGTATACATTTTGTATTGGGACACTAGATAACTGATTCACCCCCCTCTCAGTTATTCTAACAATTGGTATTAGAGCATTGGTTGCTTAGAATAAATTTTTAAGGACTTTAGTACAAAGATCTCAAAATGTATAAGAGGGAAGTGCCAAAGCTAAAAAAAGGGAATTTTGCAGAATGGCAAAGCCGAATGAAGTTGCACATATCTAGAATTGGGAATTTTGCTCTAGAATTGATGGAGAATGGCTATATAGAACCAACCCCTGGTCCCCTAACACTCGATCAACTAAAAGATAGGCATGAACACAATGTTACTATGATGGACATTGTTGTTGCTTGTACCGATGTTGAATTTGAAGATATTAAAAGTAGCACTACTGCAAAAGCCATGTGGGATAAAAATTTTCAAGTTTACAATGGAGATGTGAATGTAAAAAGAGCTAGAGCAGAAAGCTTAAGGGGCAGATTTGATGATATGAAGATAAAGGAAGGTGAGAATATTGTGCAATACACAAATAGTTTGAAAGAGGTAGTACATGCTATTAGAGCATCTGATGGAGTTATTAGTGAAGAAATAGTTGTAAGAAAAGTACTTAGAACCTTATTGTCAGTTTATGCAATCAGAATATCTGCTATTCATGAAATAAGGTCTGCATCTGGTAATGTCCTTACACTTGACAATCTGATTGGTAAGCTCACAACCTTTGAATTGAATATCTTTGATAACAGTGTTGTACCATCTATTGAATCTGCTTTCATGTCTTCTCTGAAGATTGGTAAGTCTAGTAGGAATAATAAAAATGATGATAGTGATAGTAATACCGATGATGAGCTTGATGAACTTGAAGCTCTTATGGCCAAAAGATTACCCAAAGGTAAAGGAAAGTATAGAGGTAAGCTACCTTTGGCATGCTTTAACTATAAAGAGGTTGGCCACAGCGCTTCTAGATGTCCACATAAGAAAGATGATGAAAGAACCAAAGACTGATCTGAAGGAAGCTATGGGAGGAGATTCAACAGGAGCTACCGACACAACAGAGATAACCGAGATGGTAATGACAAAGGAAAAAAGGTATGTTACATAGCCGAAGATAATGAATCTGAATCTGATTCTAATGATGATGTAGAAGTTGTATTTGTTGCTATGAAAGATAACTCTGAGGAAGAAGAAAAATAGGGAGAAACAGCATTGATCTCTAAAGCTAACAAAAATAATACATGGATAATAGACAGTGGCTATACACATCACATGACTGGTGATGAAGAGAAATTTGATCAACTTGAAGAATACAATGGAGGATCAGTTAAGAGGGGTAATGACACACCCTGTATGGTAAGAGGTAAATGATCCTTAATGATAAATGATAGAATAAAATGTGATAATGCTTATTGGGTAGATGGACTGAACTATAACTTGTTAAGTGTGGCACAACTGAACAATTCAGGTCACCGAGTTGCTTTTGAGAGAAAGAAAGTGAAAATCTTTGATGATGGAGGAAGACTAGTTGAATTGGGGCACAATCAAGAGGTAATCTATTTTATCTTGATACTGATGAGTCTTCTTGCTTGATGATGAAAAATGAAGATGGTTGGTTGTGGCATAAAAGGTTATGCCATGTGAATTTTGATAACATGATTAAGATCAATAAAAGGAAAAGAGTTAGAGGTCTTCCTAACTTGTCAAAACCTGATCATGTTATGTGTCATGAATGTCAAAAAGGGAAGATGAATAAATCTAGTTTCAAAAGTAAGGATTATTCAACAAAGAAGATACTTGAGTTGGTTCATACCGACCTGTGTGGTCCTATGAGAAATCAGAGTTATTATAATGATAGATACTTTATTCTTTTTGTTGATGACTATACTAGATTGATGACTGTTATGTTCTTGAAAGAAAAATTTGAAGCATTTAAGATGTTCAAGTGGTATAAAGCTAAGGTAGAAAAAGAGACTGGTAAGGAATTGAAATGCCTAAGATCTGATAGAGGAGGTCAATTTATCTATGATGAATTTACAAATTTATGTAATGAGCATGGTATTAAAAGATAGGTCTCTGCACCGAGGACACCTCAGCAAAATGGAATTGCTGAAAGAAGGAATAGGTCAATAGTTGACTATGCTAGAACACTGATGTTGCAAAAGAATGTTGCCCAGACATATTGGAGAAAAGATGTCAGCACTACAGTCTATGTTCTTAACTGAGTTCAACTGAAGAAGGACACCAACAAGACACACTATGAGTTGTGGTTTGGACACAAACCTACTGTAAGTTATTTCATAATTTTTGGAAGAAAATGTTTTATTCTGAAAGATAAGAGAAATTGTAAATTTGACTCAAAAGGTGATGAAGGGATATTTCTAGGATATTCCACTAAAAGTAAAGCATATAAATGTCTTAACAAGGTTACAAATAAAATGATTGAAAGTACTAATGTCTGAGTTGATTAGTTTGATGAAAAGAACATAAAGGAAAGTACAAAGGAACCGAAAGACTACGGTAGATTCACTTACATTGAACAACTAGAGTATCTACCGAAGCCGCAACCTATGATAACCGGTCAGCAGGAAAACAATACCGAACAATAAGAAAGAAAAACTGATGAGCAGGATGGACCTACCAAGCAAGCAGGGACAAAGTAATGGAAAGATTTTTTAGGAGACATCATCTTGAGACACAAATTATTGGAGACAAAAAAGTTGGCATGAAAACAAGGAGTAAAGCAAGACAAGGTACATGTCTAGTTTCTGATTATGAACCTAAAAATGTAAAAGTTGCATTAGAAAATGATGAATGGGTTAATGAAATGAAAGAGGAAATATAACAGATAGAGAAGAAAAAAACCTAGACCTTAGTACCCTGACCTAAAGATAAGAATGTTATCGGTACTAAGTGGATATTCAGGAACAAACAAAATGAGAATGGAGAAGTAACAAGAAATAAAGCTAGATTGGTATGCAAAGGATATGCACAGGAGGAAGGAATTGATTATGGTGAAACATTCACACCTATTGCTAGATTGGAAGTAGTTAGAATGCTAGTTGCATATGATGCACACAATAAATTCAAAGTTTATCAAATGGATGTCAAGTCAGCATTTCTAAATGGAATACTTGAAGAAGTCTATATAAAACAACCTGAAGGGTTCGTTGATCCAGAAAAGAAAGATATGGTATGTAGATTACATAAAGCTTTATATGGTTTGAAGAAAGCACCGAGAGCCTGGTATGAGAGGTTGCATACTTATTTGTTAAGTATAGGATTTGTAAGAACAAGTGAGAACAACAATTTGTTTATGAAAGGAGATACTAATGATACTATTCTTATTGCTGAAATATTTGTGGATGACATTATTTTTGGAGGTCAAGATCAAATCTGTAAGTCATTTGCTAATGAAATGAGGAGTGAATTTGAGATGTCTATGTTCGGAGAGATTAAGTTCTTTCTTGGACTACAAGTGATTCAGTAGAATGATGGTATATTCATCTCACAATCTAAACATATCAAGAAAGTATTGAAAACATTTGGCATGGAAGATGCTAAACCTGTGGGAACACCAATGGCTACTAGATGTAAACTGACTAAGGAAGATGAAACTAAAGAGGTAAATCAAAAACTATACCGATGTATGATTGGTAAGTTAATGTATGTAGTACATAGTAGACTAGATATAGCACATGCTGTGGGAATTGTTGCAAGATTTTCTGCAAACCCTAGAGAGTCACACATGATTGCTACTAAAAGAATCTTAATATGCTTGAAGAAAATAGAGGATTATGGATTATGGTATCCTAAGGAAGGCAAGTTTGAACTGAAGGTTTATACTGATGCTGATTGGGCTGAAAATGTGGATGATAGAAAAAGCACCATCGGAGGAGCATTTTTCTTTGGTGAAAGACTTGTTACTTGAACAAGTAAGAAAAAGGCTTGTATTTCTTAGTCTATAGCTAAAGCAGAGTATGTTGCTGCTGCTACAAATTTTTCAAACATTTCATATATTAAGCAAGTTCTAGAAGGTATGAATGAGATAATCACTGAGTCGATGATTATATACTGTGATAACACCAGTGCAATAAACATTTCAAAGAATCCAGTGATGCACTCTAAAACAAAGTATATATCAATTAAGTATCACTAATTGAGAGAACATGTATAGGAGAAGCAATTTAAGATGGAGTTTTTTACATCAAAAGAACAACTTGCAAACATATTTACAAAGACTCTACCAAAGGATACATTTGAGTACTTAAGGACTAGACTTGGGGTCCATCCCCTGTCTACTGGTCACTAATGTGATCTAGATGTTGCATCAGCCTAATCTTATCAGAAGATCATTCATGTTGATGCAGCATAGTTCACGCTTTGGATCATGCCTAAGGTTGTGAAAAGTTGGAGAAATAGAATAGATTGGCATATCAATATACAGAAATATAGAGAATGCATTGGACAACAGAGAGTTACTTGGCTACTATAGAGTTGTATGTTTATTTGTTTCTTTGGAATTGTTGTTAAAGGGAGAGATAAACAATATGAAACAATATGCACCAATGAGAACTATCTAAGGGAGAGAAAATTTGAAGAAAGGAAGAGCATTGAAGATTAGTTACTGAGAATAGAAGAAGGAATCTGAGAGCTGAAAAGATCTTATCTGCAGATTGACAAAGCTGTATTTTGTAATGCTATTGAGTAACATAGTGATTAAACATATTAACCTAGATAGATTTTGTACAACATTTGTTCACAGAGTTGTAGAATACATGTTTGGTATGTGTATGGTATATTTCATATTACTTGAGTTGCCATTAATGCCAAAGGGAGAGATTGAGGAACTACAATTGATTTAGAACCTGATTGAAGAATATGTGATTTAAGATCACTAAGCTGATTGATTAGATATGTAAGATGATTAAATCAATATTATGTTGTCATTGATGTCAACTAGTTTGACATAACTTATCTTGTAAGTTACTATACTGAAACATCTATAGAAAAGGAGTGAAAGAGATAAAGTATAGAAATATCTACATGAGGAAGATGGATATGATAGATGAGGATAAAGAATACATTAAGTAACTTTCTGATGAGTCTATGACCTTATGTTATTGACTTAATTATGTTGCATTCATCTATGATGAGGAAAAGAGCTGAAAGACACAAAGCAGTGTTGTCGGTTAATGAAGCATTTCAGTATACACCGATGAAGTGTAGTGTATACCGAGCACAGTATAAATTGAGATTGTGTTCACTGACACATTTCTTTGTTAACCTAGCAAGAGAAAAGAATTAAAGGACTAGCTTAGCCAATAAGAATTGATGAGCTGGAAAGTGTATGATTTTGAGGTAACGGATAAAGTTTGTTATGATCATCAATGACTAACAAAATTTAGGAAAGATCTAAAGGATGAGAATCAAATGTGTTATTGACACAAGTGCCAAGGTATGCTTAAGCGGAAAAATCAACGAAGATGGTTAAGCGACAAAATTTGATGGAACAAAAGAAAATGGTTTACATGTCTATATAAGAGACTGGAGATTTCATAAGTGAGTGTGATGCCAGAAGAAAAGAAAAAATGTAGAATCATCACGTGAACAAGTTTTCATGCATTCTGATCATACAAGTTAAGGATAACACTATTGCAAAGCATTACCGAGCGAGAGAGAGTAATTACTAACAAATAGTAAGTTGATATATTATTGAATCAGGAATGTTACATTGATCAGAAAGATTTGTATGAGCTGAATATTGATCTGTATATCTACAATTGAAGTTGTAATAGATCATATCACCTATTGTTACATATTTAACCATTGTACACAGTCAAATCACTTAACCAAGTGGACTAAGAAAGTCTTTTATGTATCATTCATAGAATGAACATTGTTATCCTGTCAACCCCAGAGTGACTACTGGTTGGACAATAATGGTTGGTCTAAAATACTCTAACAAGGTCACACCTAACAGTGTGTTTGTAACCTTTAACAAGGTTGGGTCTTCACCGACCTCACTTTAGAAGAGTGAATATTTTTGGGTTGCCGGTCCTAGGTGGTTTTTCCCTTCACAAGGTTTCCACGTTAAATCTCTTGTGTTATGTGTTGATTGTGTTTGATGTCATATTTGCATGTTGCATATTTGATTTGATCAGTAACTACTATATGTTTTAGACTGTTAATCAGTAAAAGCATAGACAATACAGCATTTTAAGTTACCGAGTATTAGAAGTTTTAAGTATTTGTTTTTGGAGTATACATGTTGTATTGTGACACTGGATTACTGATTCACCCCCCTCTCAGTTATTGTAACATATATACATGGAGAGAATAGATTAGTTACAGAGGATGGAGCAGTTATGTACTCATAATAAATGACCTAAATAGTTACGTAGTTACAACAATTCACAAACAGACAAAACTACCTGTTGTTAATGTATTACACCAAGATTCCCCCCCTTAATACATGGATCTTGAATGATCATACTCACATTACCCTAGGGAGCCCCCCTTAAGGCTTACATAAGAAAACATGCTGATTAAACAATACGAGTAAATATTTTGAGAAAATTTTCTTCTGAAGTAACAAATCCTGAATCATGCAAGGCTCCATCAAGTTGTCTCTTGACCCTTGAAAAGGTGTAGCTTCAAGATGTGTTCTTAAGCCCTCAATTCTGAAACTCTCAAATCATAAAGTCTTGAATTATTCAACAATGATCCCTAAGAGATGTGACATATCTATATAATTGTCTAGTGACTGCGAAAGGCTATAATTCTCTATCATACACTCTGAAGCTTTCTAGACAACAATCCATATTGAGTGCAATATCAAGTTTGAAACCTGTCTCCAAAATGAATCTTCAAAAGACAAGCATTCTGCAAACTTGTCAGCATTAGAAAGCTAACCAAAATTCAAAACCAAAAAATGCCAAAAACACTTCTCATACAGAACACCATCTCAAAGCGAGAAGCTGACTTGAGATGATGGAAATTCCTCCATCCTCCAATGCTACCAAACTCCATAATGCAAAGGTTCAAAGCACAAGATTTGGATTAATGGGAGACTAAAAATCAGTAACAACCTCTCCATCATCTAATGTGTCCTCATGTTCAATGCATGGAACATTGCCTTCTTCATATTGTTCTTTTAGTTTTCCTTTAAGAACATCACTAGCTGTGGTTCTACAAATCCATGTTGTGTGCCCCTTTTTTATTATAGTAAAAACATTTATTGTCTCTTCTATTTTTATTTGACCATTTTTTAGTACTTTGTGAGTATAATGCCTGGTCTATTTGATGAACTTCTTCTATGAATTCCTTTGTCCTTTTTTCTTCTGCTAGAAGGGCTGAAATCATATCCTCTAGAGTCTGCAAAGTGAGTTGACTGAGTGTAAAGACAACATTACTATATTTAGAAGATAATCTATTTAACAGGATGGCCTTAGCATCATCATCATCAATAGGAGACTTAACTTCTGCAAGTTGGGTATGTGCAGGATCATGGTATACCAAACTATGGCCTTAAGTGACAATGAAAAATCAGAAAATCAGGGTTAGTCAACTTGATGTAAAAAGTTGAACATCTTATGAACCTTATGTGAAAAAGTTGTAAGAATAGAATCTATAGAAAATTGAATTTATTTTCTAAACTACAAGCCCTTGTCTAAAAACAATTAATCTAATTGTTCAAAATTTTAGATTTCAATGCAATAGTACGAAAATTTTAGGGAAAAGATAAAAAGTAAATGTATGTGTGACCACCTTAATCATAATCAAATGATGATATATTTTCCCAAGATTCTAGATATAAGTAGTAGACTCATGTCCAGATGTGACACATATTTTTTTGTAATTTTTTGCCAAATAAATAATTAATTATGAATTTTATGCTACAAATTTTTCAGAATAAAAAAAATCTTGTGTCTAACCACCTTAACTAATTCTAAACTTTACAAAATTGAAAACCTTTTTTTCTTATAGTAGCCGAAGCATAGAATGTGAAGCATGTTTCAGATTTCAAAAAGGTTAAACGGTTTGAAAGTTATAGTTGTTTTTCTATCAATATGTCAATTACAACTTTAACGATAACTCAATTGAAAAATAAGTAGTAATTACTTACTGAACTCAAAATTTGACAGCAATTATATTGATGGAAAGCTGATAATGTCTTTAAGAAACCTTTTTTATTTCATCAATTTCAAGTGAAAAAATAATCGTCAGCTACATGGTCGAAGTTTCGATATATAAAAAACAATCTGCTAAACACGCCTAATGGGTTGACCATTCACGTTGGGCATTGCCCAAGGCAAATACTCAGCCTAATCGGATATCCAAAAAATCAGATATCCAAAAATTTTGAAGACCCGATAATACCGGATATCTGAAACTTCTCTCCTAATTCAAAATTTTATTTGGACTAGTTTTTTCAATTTCAAGTTACATATTAAATTGTATTTTTTAAAATTTCAAGTTACATATTAAATTGTATTTTTTTTATGTTAATATTAATTTAGTTGAGTATTTTTTTCAATTTTAAGTTATATATTACATTTTTTTAGTATTAATATTAAATAATAATAGCATATCATTAGTATTATAATATAGATTTTTATATTAGTATGTATTTTATTATTATTATTTATTTCTCTATTGTATAATAGTATAATATTAACTCATTAAATATTTATATTATATGTTCAATATTCTACCTAAGGGATGGAGGGATATACATATATAGAGAGAGAGACAGAGACAGAGACAGAGACAAAGAGAGAGAGAGAGAGAGAGAGAGAGAGAGAGAGAGAGGAGGAGAGAAGAGAGAGAGAGAGAGAGAGAGAGAGAGAGAGAGAGAGAGAGAGAGAGAGAGAGAGAGAGAGATTTTGACAAAATTTGGGTGGGCGATTTTGGATATCCGATAATATCAGATATTCGATGTTTTCAGATATCCGATATTTTTGGATATTCGATTCTTTTTACTGGCATTGAAAAGTAAAAACTTTATGGTCAAAGACAAGAGACAAGGTATGAATTTTTTTATGAGGCAGCATCCTTTTAAGGGTTTTTGGATTGTCAAAGACTATGAAATTTTGGTAAGGAAGAGAGTGGAATAATTTTTATGTCAACATTTTTTTTTGCCTATATAGAAATGGGAACTCAAAACTAAAATATTTACCTATCTTAATGACCTCCTTAAAAGATTATATTAAGATAACAAACCTTAATACAATGGATCAGAGTGGGAGCAGGGCCTCAGGAGCTAGGGTTTCTAGTTCTTCAAAGGAGTTGAGTGAGTCTAGTGATGAAGATGATGACCCACTTGTGGGTTCACTAGATTTTGCGGATGGGGTTTTATTTGTGCCTAGCACGCTTTAGCCTGCTGCTTTCTTGGCATGCTAGTCTGCTCCTATTAGTGTCAGGACGGCTGGTGATGCTTGTATGGAGGCCTCCTCCTCTCTTGTCAGTGATGCCCTGTCCCTCTCCTGCTTTTTCCCTCTCCCTCAAGATTTTTCTTGATGTGTGGATTGTTGGAGTGAATGTTTTGTGTTCAAGGTTTCATTTGACTTTCTCTATGCCTGCTTTGTTGGAAGCATGGCCTTTCTTCTAGGGGGACAGATCTGGTGGTTCCTTGAAGACTCTTTCAGCGGATCTGTCATGTCCTCCTCTCTTCCTTTCACCTAGTGGAAGGTTTTTGGGGCTCTCCTCGCTGGTCGATGTTTCTCCCTTAGAGCTCTTGGGCTGGATGGCTGTCGGGATTCAACCTTCTTTGATGTAGGGGGTTTGCTTATTTTTAGACTTCCTCCTCTCTATTTTTATGGAGCTCCTTTTTGTTGCCCTGTGGCTTAGCTTCTTGAGGTGTGCTCTACCCCTTGGTGCTTTGGTGTGGAGAATCTTCTCTCCTCTGTTACACAAGGTTAGAGGGATGTAGTGCCAGAGTGTAGGCTTGTTCTTCCCTTTCCTTTCTATGGTGCAGACCCCTATTGAGGTGGGGTTTCACTCCTGGGCCTAGCGACTTCTGGTGGCTTCTCTTCTTCTATCACCTTTCCATCTTCCTATTGAGGAGGAAGCTCCTTTTGAGGTGGAGGCTCAGCCTATAGAGGAGCTCTTTGCTGGTTGAATGTGGTGAGAAGGAGTATTGCTGTTGGGCTTGGCCTATGTTGGAGGGAGCTCTTTTTGCCTGAGTTCTTTGCCTGTACTTTCTTTCTCCTAGCAGATTGTGGCTTGGTGGTTTGGGGTGACTTTCATTACCCCATTTCTCTAGTGCTGGTTGGGGGATCCTTTCAAAACCCTTATGTCTTGGCGCAGCTCAATATGCTTAAAATTTTAAGCTGTTGTTATTATTCATGTTGGTTCTATAAAGGTGGACTAGTTTTAGCACCATGTTGGTTTTGGGTCTTAGGTTAAAACCCAAATTGGTTATGGAAGCCACTTCAAAACCCATTTTACTGGTTTGGGGTGCCTGAAAATCCTAGTTTTCTTCTATTGTCATAAAGGTTAGGCTTCATTCTAATGGTTTCGTGTAGCTAGAGCCTTAGTGATTATCCTTCTTTTGGCTATTGTTGTTTTGATGTTTTGGGGCTGCTGGTGGTTCTACTGGCAGTCAGTGTTGGGGGGCTCTATAAATATTATCTTCTTCTCCCAGCTATCTCATCTTAGATCTATGCTAATTCTTCCCATCTTTCATTGCTTCGGGTTACAGTTTCCTTCAAAAACTGATTGTAAATAGTTTCAGGGCCCATTCAAAACCTATTTTACCTAATAAAAAATGACCTCCTTAAAATATTTTGACTAAAGCTTGCCCTTTTTCATCATCTTGAATCCCACGATCTTCCTTTGTTCAACACAAAAACTCTCTTACAAATGGAAATTGCCAGACAAATCCTTCTTCACACTTCTGGCGGCATCAACTTTAGGATTTCATTGCAGAATGGAAACGTTAAGCTAGCCAATCCAATGAAGTTTATTGGGAAAACAAGGTAGGGCACCATGAAACAAAACCATTCTCATGTATTCACACCTTGTTATAGCAGCCAATGTCATCGAGTACCATGTGTTAAACTTATACACTTTAGGAGTGGAAAGGATGCTTATTTTGTATATATAGTTGTGTAATGTGCATATTTAGATGCCAAATTTTGTGTATAAAAACAACAATCAAATGTAATGTGAATATTTAGATGCCAAATTTTGTATTAATAAAAACAACAATTGAATGTAATGTGCATATTTAGATGCCAAATTTTGTATATAAAAAATTTGATGCAAAATTTGAAATATAAAAGAGTCCATGGGGTTGATTTGCAAGTATTAAGAGCCCACATTTGTATCATCTTAATGCCATGTAAAGTGCAAAAATTGTGTTTCCTTACTATGAATGTTGTATCCTTATATTTGCATCATCTTAATTTTGTATCCTTACTGGTGTAGGGGCATGAAGGACTGTGTGTACAGACTGTCACAGTGAATAGAAAGAAAATTCTGAATCTTGCAATTATTTTGTAATGCTTTGAACGTTTATGGATTGATATCCAATAGGATTTTATTTACTAATGATCTAAAACTCTTTCCTTATCATTTTTGGATGCATTCAAATGAATCTTGCATTGTTTTGAATCTATTCTAAATCACTTTTTTCAGCACTGTCATGGTTGGGTGTCCATCTTCATTTGAGTCATTTATGGAGTTGAGGCCTAGGAGAAGTGTCTAGAGTCATTTGAAAATTAACCAATCTTTTTTGTTTATTCACTTACATTTGTATTGTCTTAATTCCATGTACATTTGTATCATCAGATGATGTAATAGTTGGAGTCATTGAGTCAAAATTTGTCAAATGTCTCCAAAGTAAAATGGTGATTCCCTGGAGTGAAGGGATAGTGTTGAATGATTGCATCGTGACACCAAATGGTCAGTGTTGTTGGCTCTAATTGGTCGGGTAAATGCTAGTGAAAACCCCAGTTTGACCACTGATTCAGTAGAACATTTGCGACCATGCCGGACTGAAGTGTCCCCAAGGTGCACTAAGGACGATTGGGTAGCGATCTTTTGAGGCTCATATCTCAGACCCCATGAGAGATATCAGAGAACTATGAGATAATACATGACTATGTTTTTGAGGCCTACAATAACCTCTCTCAATTCTGAGAGATTTGATTTTTTTAATTTGGCTCGCCAATCTCGCTTGATGCCAAAACTTGTAGTGAGGGTCAATTGAAAGTTGCACC